>VZTV01006556.1:0-11425 GCA_013400875.1 Anhinga rufa | reverse complement strand
TAGGGTTGTATGAAACATGTTGACACATGAAAAAATAAAACCCTATTTTACTTTACTGAGCAGTCAAATTTACCATTACATTTGTTCTTTCTATTCATAAATATTAGGTTTTCACATGAATTAATATTCTAATAAGGGAAAATCCTAACATGTTGAATTTCAAGAGCAATGCAATAAGCATCATTCTTTGATATCAAGATGTCAAACAGGATTATAAATACATTTTCCCATTATCTATTGCTTTTTAAGTCTTTTTTTTTCTTTTTTTAAGTAAAATTCACATTTAAACTCCAGACTATGAGCTGCTCTTCCCACCCTGCAAGGGTGGACAGGAATCAGCAGCTATATTCAGTCTTGTGAAGGGAACTTGTTTCACGGAAATCAGTGTATTCTCTGAAGGAAAGAATGGATGAAAAAAAGAAACCTGCACAATAGATAGTAAAGAAAGTCCTTGCTATTCCTAATACATAGCAGACCTTGTTCAATAGCTTGCCTGTGCGAAAAGTTAAATGCGACCTTTGTGTTTCTGCCAAGGTCAGTGAACACTGGTCATGCCAGTTAAAGTTGCCTGGGGCCTGTTTTACCTTACACAGCAAAAAGTCCATTTAAGAAATCTTAAAACTTTAGAAAAAAAAGAGAGGTCCAAGTTGAAAGGTTTGGGCCATCACTTTAATTTTTCCCTACTCTGGGATCCATCACTTGGGAATTGCTTCTTTTCAGGGTTGAAAATGCAAGTTTGTACAGCTTTTGGAAGGTGCTTCCCAAGGACACGATCCTGCCTGGTACTCTGCTCCAAGCAAGCCCTGTCCTCAATCATCTGCCTGTGCTTCAGACCAGCATTTATCCCTCTCAAAAAAGGGAACAATTCCTGTGTTTGTTTGTTTTCAGCACAGAGAGTAGTAGTACATGAATAACTGACCAGTTAGGAATCTGCCGAGTTTTCTGTGCTTTTTACTATCTGTATAAAAGTGATTTATCAAAGCGCAAACAGAAAAATGGGCAATTTAATCAGACAACTTTCACCACCATAAAATTTGTATGGGATGACTTGCATGAGAAAATAAGAACCTCTAAGTGCTATTGCTCATCCCTCAAGCTTACCCTGACCCAAACCCTTTTTTTAAGGTTCAGAAAAGTCTGATAAAGTGGTTATTTTTATTTTTCATGCACCTTTGCAGTTTCAGATTCTGGCTGAAATCATAAGACGATGAGCTGAAATACCATGACAGAACATTACAATGGACTGAAAAAGAAGTGCAATCACTTTTTTTCTGGGAGGTCATTATCATAAGGTTGCATGTCTAATTCATAGTTACAAGATATTTGGATAAACTTGCAGAAGCAAGAAAGCTTTTGGGTGTGTGCTACTACCTGAAGTGAATCTGAATCGAAAATTTGCAAAGGCTCACCTGGGGTTTCTTACTAAAAAATTGTACAGCACTTTTATTTTCAACTCACCATCAAATTCCATGGATGTGCACCTTAATTGGAACTGGACGCCAGAAATCCATACATGGAGGAAAAGAAAATCCAGGCAGACGCTCCTATCACTCTGTGCTTTCAGCCCTTTGGATAATGATGTTTTCATGGGTGAGTTTATTATCACTTCCAGAACATTTCCAAGGTTCTTCCTTCTCTTGACCTTAGCCCTGATGAATTCCTCTTACCTGTGCCTTACAATCATTTCCTTCTTTGCCTATTGCAATCCCATCATTTATGGGCTTCCTATTTTTAGGGGGAGGGGGTTATAACTCAGCCATAAAATTTTCCTCCAGCTCAACCATAGAACAGATTTGCAGCCTGAAAACAGTTTTAAAGAAATATTAAAGAAATTTGTGGATGTTTTAAATTTAAGTTTACTAGCTTCAGAAGTACTTTTTTACTTCTGTGACTCAAAGAAGATATTGATTTTTTTAATGAAATTGTGCAGATCAGTTAAGTTCTTCTTAATAATAAATAAAAGTTGAAAACGTTAGATTAAAGGTAACCCCTGGAAATCCATTTCTAAATTTTATTTTCTTTAGACATCACTTCATATTTCCCTATTACATTGCCTTTGCGTTGAGATAATCAATATCGAGGAGCACTTGCGAAGAAAGCTTAGCAGCATTTATGACAAAGACCAGATAATATTTTTCCCCTTGAGCATTTCCATATGGCTCAGAAGGACATGATATTTAGACACCGTTGGACAAAGCCTGACCTGTTAGCCTGTGGAAATATTCACTGATGTGCTTGAACCCCATCCCACCTGCTCCCAGACGCTGCCACCTCCATCAAGTCACTCCCCAGTGATGCGCTATTTAGAGTGCAAACAGAGGAACATGTTTTGCTCTTCCAGGACTTAGTTCTCTTCATCTGAAAGCTAAGGGAGCTGGGTTTTGTTTTCAACAAAGTTCCTTTTTTTCTCTTTTTGCAGTATATTTAGAGGCAATCTGCAAACACTGGTGTGTTCACAGGCTGATCCCACGGTGCTGCCTGCCATCTGCAGTCACTATTCCCAGCTCAGAATGGCCTTTGTTTGCACCCCTGTTAGACTCAACAGGTCAGATGTAACCATAACATGCTGGCTCTCCGTTGCTCTTCTAATTTACAATATTGCCAGCTTTATTGCTAGTTTCATGCAATGTGGTGTTTTGCTCAAACGTCTTCTGGAGGACTCGTGTCATAGTGGAAGAGCCACAATATTTAAACAAAGTCTAACCCACAGGGTGACGGGAAAAAGACTGAAAATCCAAACCCTAAAGGCTAAAATCTTGAAGTTATTTTAATGTCCAATATTTAAAAACTAATTCTTATGATTTTTAAATAACTCTGATGATACAAGGAGCATTTTCCTTGTGTTTGAACATTTAGAATCATAGAACAGCCCAGGTTGGAAGGGACCTTGGAAGATCATCTGGTCCAACTTTTCATGGGAAATGGAGCCTAGGTAAGATTTTCTAGCACCATGTCCAATCACATCTTGAAAACCTCCAGTGATGGAGACTCTCCACCATTTAGGATTAGCAAAACAAAATTATTACTAAAGTGGAGAGGTACGCTTTTGATTTGGTCTTTGAAGATAGTATCATGTTAAAGCAATATAATACTGTAAGGACTTCTTGAAAGTGCGTCTCATACCAAAGTAAATACTGTTCAAAACCCAGAAAGAGAAAATGGGATTGAAATGATAATTTAGTGGATATATGAATCACCATTTTCTGCTCAGGCGTATAACATAGAGAGGAAAGTGTAGAATGGGATGCTAGTAGAAAACAGGAGACTAAATTAAGTAAAATATATGCTGACTACACATTACATACGTTTCTAACTATGGCACCTAGAGCAGTTAGCCTATTCCACAGCATGGTCCTTACCTTTGGTGCTATGCAAGTACTCATTTACTAATGGCAGCTGCCCTAAGTATCTGTGTGTGTATCTAGTAGCCCAGATACATTAACTTCCTTAGAGAAGAAAGTCTCCTTATTGGTGGGGTTTTGGTATGTATGAGAAGATACCATTTTTTTTCTTGCAGTAGGAATAAGGTACAAGCTTCACTCCTACTATAGAAAGAACTAATTTTACATTGAAATACACAAGCTTGCTAATTAGTTTTTAACTGTTGAAGATTATATTCTATTTCTTGATTGGACACTTTACAGAATAGAAAACTTGCTGAAGTTTAAGAGTAGAAAACTCTTTCTGTGTTAATTTCCATTATTTGGATCAGACTGAGTTTAGATTTGAGTTTAAAAAAAATAAGAATTATTTCAAATGGGTAATTTGAAATCTATCCACTTTTTCACTGGAAGCACTGTACATCCTGCATTTCAAAATCATTAGGTGCTTAAGAAATGTTACATCAGAACCTAAGATTTGGACTGTATTCAGTCACAGATCCATGAATAAGCATTGTTATTTTTTGTCAAAAACTCAGTCATAATTTCCTTTGAACAGATCTCAACAGTCTTTTCTCCATTTCATCCCATTCCCCAGTGTAGCTTCTAATGGGTTATGTCAGTTAGTCCATGCTAAAGTTTAGAAAGCAAGTTTCTGTAGCTAAAGCAAAAGATCACAAAAACATTCACACGCTGAGCTGAATGCAAGAAAAATACAGTCCAAGGAACTTTAATAAAGAACTGTGTTCCAAAATAATTATTTTTATATTTAACTAGGGCTTCATAATGTCATTAAAAATTTAGGTCAAGCACACAATGTCCAAAGGTTCTCAAGTAATACAAGGATAAAATTATCTGCCAGTAATTTATGTCCACCAGTGGGTAGCAGCAGGTAGCAGTTAATTGAAAAGTGGCTTATCCCTAATTATTCTTCTATATCCTCCTTACCAGCCATATTAGAGTGAATACACAAAAAACATACTTAAAAACTGTTGAGTCTGATGTAAAAAGAATATTTGGAAATGGTGATACTCTTATTTTAATCCATGTTTTGCACTAGAAGCTCTGCAAAATCCTTTTTTTATGCTATATACACGATGTTTTCTGAGTTATACACAGGACTACACGTTTCGTGATGTTGCTCCCACAAATACAGAATTTACTTCAACTCTACCTTTTTTTTGGTTTTAATATTCTACTTTCTGAGTTAGAGTCTTCCTGTTTTTTCTGCAAAGGAAAAAAAAAAAAAAGTAGGCTTATGGCTTGAGGTATTGCAGCTAGTTATGAGTAACTCAGAGATGCTCCACAGCCTTTAAAACTACAAAACTATTCTTGGCCTTTCTGTGAATTTCTTTGGAGACTGAGGACATTTTGATCCATCAGCAGCAGATGGCCCTTAGCTACAGAAGTGATACAGACACAGAGTTTCACATTTCATTATTGCAAAGTTCAAGTCTAAGAAATTGCTTTTTTCCTTGTTAGGAAGAGCTATAGCTTCTCCTTAACCACACTAGCCCCAAGACCAACAGTATATCACTTCATTACAGCTGCTCCTTCATTCACGAGGTTCAGTTTCCAGAATATACTGCCCACAACGACAACAGCATTTTAATGTCATCTTGACGTCTCCACATTGGAAAGAGGTGGTGGCAGCCGCCCGCAACCAGGGAACTGCTCTTGGATGACCTCTTCTTTGCCAAACAAACATGACAAGATGATGTGGGACTTTCTTAATTAGGAAAATGCCTTATGAGTGGCACACAGAGTCCTTCATCTACCAATCGCTCGGAAACAAAATAGGAAAATTTTCAGTCTGTTGAAGTAAGCTGCACAGCTTTTTCTGGAAAAAGGAAAAGGATCAGCAAAATCACCAATAAAGCAAAAGATCAGCTAAGAAAATCACCACCAAGGCAACACTGCTTTTCCCCGCACTGGTTATGTGAACATTACATCTCATCCTACGAGCTGGAGGGAGGAAACTGCCTTAATTATACTAAGAGCATCTCTTCTTCTTTTCAGCATCTCTCGAACAAGTCCTCCAGCCAGGACTACCCCAGGAAGCCCCTCTGAGATCCTCCTATTCTCAGCTGTGGCCATGACTGCGGCTTAGCCCCACTGCCCTCTTTGGTGACTCAATGCAGTATGCACTGCCTAATGCTGAAGCAAAAAATTACTCTGCAAAGACAGAGAGATTTCCCCTCCCATGCTGAGGGAGAGTTCCCAGGAGAACAGAATCCCAATTAAATGTGGCTTTTCTTTAGTGGCTCTGTTTGAACGTAACCTTTTCAGGCTAAGGACTGCTGCCAGAGCTAAGCAAAACTGTTTTTTCTCAGACCGCAAAACGAGAGCAAAATTTTGCAACGGCAAACTTTGACGCTTGCTGAGCAAACACTAAGAAAGGGTCTGAAAACCCTTGCTGGTTTCTAATATTTGCATCTAGAACTCCATTTTATGGTAGCCAAATGATCTTGTGCTTTTCCTGTACCTGTTGATTACATCTAGTAGCATAAATAGATTTTTTCCATCCATCTATATAGCTATAAGTGCTTAGATCAGTATCTCTCTTGATTCATATCATGACATGGATTCAAAACTGTGACCCTCCGTGAAAGTATAAAACAGCCCCAGCAGTTCAAAGTGCTATTATTCTGAGCTATCAAGGGGTTAACTGAGGGTCAGAATAGCAATCCTCTACTGAGATACTGCCCTCCTTTACTTTTTAAGTATTAATAGTTATATACATATAGTTAACATATATCCCAAAAGGAAAGATCAATATGAGACAAAGCACTGTGCAGATGTACCAGACACAAAACGTCCTCAACCTGAGATGAGCTTCAGCATAACATGATTTTCCCCGTGGTCCCTATCCCAAAGAAACATCAGTCTCCCTATCCCTGAGAGTTCAGGTCTCAGCATTAAAAGCAATTACATAAATTGAAAACATTTTCAATTAGTGCAGGGAAAAAAGATAAAATAGGATGCAACTTCACCTTCCTGGTGCCCTGGACAGAGCTGGGGGAAAGCATGGCTGCAGTCACAGGCTTAATGCACAGGTTTCCTCCTTTAGTGGCCTGATGATCCTGGCCCAAAGCAGGATGCCGTATGCAGTGGTGTTCCCCAGCCATGGCTCCCACACTGCCTACATCCAGCCTTGACTCCTATTTAGCTCCAGGAGAGCAGAGGCAGCCCAGAACACCAGCCTTGAAGCTGTCTTTCAGCAGCAACTCTACAAACAGTTGAGGTTGAACAGCAGCAGGCGAGGCAGCCCAGGGACATCACACCCCTTACCTCTGAGGGCTCACCCCAGAAATAATTTTGTTGTAGCTGATAAACACTGGAAGTGCAAGTGAGGTTGGCTCTATGAACAGAACAAAGGAGAAATTAAGAACTACGTTAATACAGGGATAACTTTTTCAGCAATGCTCTCACAAAACTTTGTGGCAATGACAAAGAGGGAAAACGTTGAGACTGGAAAACAAGATCATATAATGATGCTGAGTTAGCAAGAGCATAAAGCAAAACAAGATAACTGATTTTCCAATTGCATTTAATTTGGAGAGTTTAAGACTTAAATAAAGAGAAAATTGTGGAAACGTATTGGAGCCAGAAACCGTTAGTAGACTCTAACACTATATAAGTTTAAAGAGATTTCGTCAAGTGCAATTTTAGAGTTTTAAATTTTTTCCATGTAATTAATGTCCCTGCAACATTAGTTACACTGTCTTTGAAGCTGGAAAACAGTGTTTACTTTCTTATCTTCACTGACATAGTCCTTCACATCTTCTATGGAGATATTACACAGCGGTCTCATTTGAGTTATGGTTTGGTTTATTAGTTTATTGGGCACCAGTGTGACCAATGGTATTCCTTATTCCTACTTTCCCATGGATGTACGTGATGCTTTGTAAGCAGACATAGCCTCTCGTGGGTTTTAGGACACTGACAGGCAATGAAGAAAATAATCTGGTGCCCATTACTGACATGAGACCATTGTTTGGAAACTGTTCATACCAAATCTCTGTTAGTACCATTGGAAAAAGTATTAATACTAACAAAAATTATCAATAATAAATGGAAAATATTTTGAGCATGGCTGTATAGGTGTCATGGTTTAACCCCAGAGGGCAACTCAGCCCCACCCAGCCGCTCACTCACTCCCCCCCTCAGTGGGATGGAGGAGAGAATTGGAAGGGTAAAAGTGAGAAAACTCATGGGTTGAGATAAAGACAGTTCAGTAGGTAAGGCAGAAGCCACGCACACAAGCAAAACAAAACAAGGAATTCATTCCCTGCTTCCCACGGGCAGGCAGGTGTTCAGCCGTCTCCAGGAAAGCAGGGCTCCATCTCATGTAACGGTGACGTGGGAAGGCAAACACCATCACTCTGAACAGCCCCCCCTACCCCCACTTCCTTCTTCCCCCAGCTCTATATGCTGAGCATGACACCATATGGTGTGGGACATCCCTGGGGTCAGCTGGGGTCACTGTCCCAGCCATGTCCCCTCCCAACCCCTTGTGCCCCCCCAGCCCCTCGCTGGTGGGGTGGGTGAGAGGCAGGAAAGGCCTTGGCTCTGTGCAAGCCCTGCTCAGCAGGAGTGAAACCATCCCTGTGTTATCAACACAGTTCCCAGCACAAATCCAAAACAGAGCCCCATGGTAGCTACCGTGAAGAAAATTAACTCTATCCCAGCCAAAACCGGCACAATAGGTTTGCTTCCCGTGGAGAGGGACTGGCCAAAGCTCAGAGAGACGCTACCCACTGCGCCTTTCGTGAGCGTAGCCCAGACCTGGCTCAGCTGGGGCACAGCTCATGTGCGCTGGATCACACACCCAGATAAAACTGGGTTTAAAAAGGCATTTAGGGGGATGCTAGAAAGGCCCAAAGGAACAGGACCCCCAGGGACAGCCGAACACAGCAAGCCTTTCGGCTCACTGTTCGCATAGCAGCTCTGTAAGAGAAAGAACTGGCTTTAGAACCCCTTTCCTCCAGCAGCACCTGGGGAAGGACAGTCTGACCCTCTGGTCTTCTTTTCAGGCATTAAGCTCACAAAATTTGACCCAACACTAGGTAGAGGGATGCAGCTCAAAAGATGATAGATGCCACTCAAAAAGCGCAGTGAAATCCTCCTGTCCTGTGCCAGCGGTGTACATTTTTAGGCATTATATGAATAAGGTTTACCTCCTACAGTCTCTTGGACAGGTCAAAAATCTCTACGCATAGATTTGTGTCAGCATAGACATGTACACACATAGGCTTATACGCTTATGTATAACCAATCTCTTTGTATTACTGAACTCAGAAAGAAGCATTATTGTCATAACACTCCCATGGCACAAGACCACTGCTGCCCTGGGTTTGGGTGCTGGGGGCAGACATGCTCCCATCCCCATGAGCTCTGGCTGCAGCAACCAAGCTCTATAACTCCTAGCCTATAGTGCTGAAATAATGCAATAATTAACATCGGTTTTGCTTTATCTTATTGACCAATCCTAATTTTCCTTTTGTTAAGCTAACTTCATCATCACTTCAATCCCTGGTGGGATACAAAGAATTAAGGAGCAGATTAAGGTGCCTGATTTCAACAAGTTTCCATGTGAGTTTGCTTCATCTGGGGAAATTCTGACTATTTACTATGTGCCACACTGACAGGAAAGCTGCTAACTCTCCAACCGATGGACTCAAATGCGTCCAAGCAGCAACCCATGGGAGATGCCAGACAGTTCTCCAGAGTCAGGGACTAAGTCTTGTAGTTAAACATGGATATAAATAATTTTTGCAGTAATTAGCATTCCAAATGACATGTGGAATTTCTGCTTTTCATATAGCGTTATCACTTTTCTGGTTTTAACATTGCTTTGGGGAAAAATAAAGAACTTGTTATACAAGACTGCCACGTGGGAGACTGTTTCATTTCCTTATTTTTGCCATGGACTTCGAGGTCCCTTCAGTATATGGTTTAGCTGCCTTCATGAGATGAGTATTTATAAAATTGTGTTAACAGAGGTTTTCCTTTCCTTACCATCTTCCCATTAGGGATATTTCATTTCTTGTTATACAATTATCACACTGGGAGTCTCTGAAATCAGTGACAATTTCTGCTACCATGACACACAGGAATAACCTGTGTTTACATCATCAGATTTAATTATCCAGAGAGCAAAACAATCTAAAAAATCCATGGCCATTATTAGATGCAGAAGAAAAACCATTGGTGTTGCATGTGCTTGTGCCTAGTGCACTTCAGAAATAGCTGGGCCCTGCTAAACGAGATTATTCAAACATCAAGAATGATTCAGGAAAATTGTAAGCCTATTTATACTTATGATGGTTTTTATGGTACTTAAAAAATAAAAAAAAAATGTTATGCCATAAGTTACTACAATTTATCTGCAATAAATTTTATATCACTTATTTTATAACATCAATTCATACAGACATCTCTCTCAAGCAAAGTTGCTTTGAATAATTTTAAACATCTTTATTCTCCTGGTAATCATTCATTACATGTACCACATTTTTAGAAATCACTCTCTCAATAAGACCTTATTTAAGTTCTGTATGCAATACTTTAAATGTTGTTTGTGCCAAAAAGATCCAAGAAGTATCTACAAGCAACACATTACTGTAACAGTCCCAACTGCAACCAGTTTATCGTCTGTCTAAACCACAATTCTTCCTGTGCAGAAACCATTGAAGTCAATTGGATCCATATGGGCTCTCTGTACTGACCTAAATCTGTTCCCACTGACGATAAAGGTAAAACTGCCAGGGCCAAGCGTAAATACTTTTGAAAGCCAGCTTGTAAACACTGGCATTTTAAAGAACATTTTCCACAGGGTCATATATGGCCTTAACATTTGCTTTAAGCTAAAACTTGGCATACGAGATTTCTTCACCAGAGAATATCTTCCTAGCAAAATTCGAACTTACTTCTTCCTCTGTTCTTCAAAATTGATGTTGTCAGTTTTGTGCTTTAAGAAGCAGAGCATATCAGTTTACGTGATTTCAGAAAGACTGGATGAGCATCTTTAATCACACACAAAGATTACAAGTCTTCATAGAAATGACAGGCTCAAATTTTCAGCCACAGAGAGTAAATTCTCGATTATTTCTCTTTCGCCTGGTCTTATTCCTACCCAAGCCTGTGGGCTCAGAGACCTTTACCCAAATTCCTATTCCACCAAAGATCAACACTTACCTTCAAAACTTGAGACCACAAACATGTATCTTCTAGAACAAATGAGAAGCTTGGAGACAATTTTAGCCTGTAGATAGTTAATACGCAAGCTGGGAAAAGATGTCAGCCTGTCTTTTTAAAGATTTCCTTTGTTCTACCTTAGAATTCAGACATTTTAAGAAATTTAAAGATAGCTGAATCTATACAGTTATCATCATTGCAACATATCATAAACATACCTTTTTTTTTGTCCCATCTATAGCTTGCAAGTCCTTCGCAAGCTTACATATCTTCCTAGAGAGAGTGACATGCAGACTGGGTTACACTGTTTAACTACCACACCTTTATTATCTGAAAGCCACCAGGTAAGATGGCAGCATTCAGTATTTGCACGTCACTTTTATGTTTGCCATATTTTGCAGAGAATTTATCCAATGGCTTCTTAGTGGAAGATCTACTCATGTGAGGAATTAAATGCCTAACTCCCACTGAAAGGTAACAGCAATGGGATATCCATCTCCCATTTATGTCTCTTCCTCTTTTTTGAGTGGGGACCTTTGCAAGACACCACTTGCAGGTGTGACCACCACAGTACTCATATTTTGAACATGGTTCATACTGCACCGCTTGAATACACTGATACTAGTGTTACGCCAGTTCCCCACTACCTGTTCTTGCTGCAGGAAAACCTGCCAGCTCATCAGGATTACTTGACTTGCCAGACTCACAGGCTCACTGAAAAGGCTGACTGCTGAAAACATTTTATTTATTGGTTTTGCAAACCGCAGGGGCACTCAGCCCAACTTCAGAGAGGAAACTGCTCTTCCTCTTTTTAATCTAGCCCCAAACAAAAATAAAACAAACAA
>VZTV01006554.1:0-16249 GCA_013400875.1 Anhinga rufa | reverse complement strand
GTTTTTTTCACTTGACAAATTGTAATATCTTACAAAGCTGGACATGGGAAGAGGTTGCAGGCCTCCTCTTCTGGAATGGGTTTGGTGCTGCTGTCACAGTAACTCTCAGATACCTCCTCATGAGTGATTCTGTTGACACAGTGAAAAACTGGGTACTGTGACCCTGAAATGAAGAAGAAAATTAGGTGATGCATTGCAAAAGACTCTGCAGTATAAGCCATAACAGTAGCATCCAACACTGATGCAGAAAGGAAAAGCGTAACTTAACAACGAGAAACACAGACTAAGATTTTATAAAAAATTTCCACATGTAAGTGAGATCTGAATGCTATACTGTTTACGTTGCAGTATTAAGGGAAGTCCTTAGTATATAGAAAGTACAGGCCAGCATTGTACGAAAGATTGAGAAAACATGCTCCTTGGTCTGCATGAAATCTTTATAGTGCAGAGAGTACAAACAATAAGTATTCCGGCAATTTAAAAAATGCAGCCGATCGGCCACAACACAGGCTTGAGGAGGAAAAATTTAGCAGTCATTCTGCTGTGCTTCTGGAAAGAAACTGAGCCTCCTTATTTTAGAGTTACATGATGAGGAAGGATATGAGAGTATTATCCACTTTACCTCATCTTTGAGGTAAGATTCATAGGATAAAGCTTACAGGTTAAAAATTACTGTAGACTACAGACTCACTAAAAATTACTACTGTCCATATTTAATGCTCAGTCTTGAAATAATTTTCATACTAGACCAGAAAGACAGAACTCTACTTCTGTTACTATTGCAAATTGACTACCAAAATGATGACAAAGAGCAAGGTGCTAATGTGCCTACTTGTATTTGGTAAGCAAAAAGTCAAAGTACATTAACAAGTTTCCTGACACAGGTGATCGAGGAGCCAACCAGGAAAGGTGCTCCGCTAGACCCGATACATAAAAACAAGGAAGAAAAAGTTGGGGATGTGAAAATCAGGGGCACCTTTGGCTGCAGTGACCATGAAATGGTTGAGTTCAGGATTCTAAGAGGAGGGAGCAGGGCAAAAAGCAGGACCACAACCCTGAAGAGCAGACTTAAACTTCTTCAGAGATCTGCTTGGAAGAATCCCATAGGATAAAGCCCGAGAGAGAAGAGGGGTCCAGGAGATTTGGTTGATATTCAAAGACCACCTCCTCCAAGCTCAAGAAAGGTCCATCTCGACAAGTAGGAAATCAAGCAAAGGTGGCAGGAAGCCTTCATGGAGAAGCAAGGAGCTCCTAACTAAACTTAGACATAAAAAGCAAGTACAAGAGGTGTAAGCAGGGACAGGTGATCCCAGAGGAGTACAGAAGTGCTGTCTGATTGTGCAGGGATGGGGTTAGGGAAGGCAAGGCCTACCTGGAGTTGAATCTGGAAAGGGATGTGAAAGGCAACTCTACCAAGTACNGGCAACTCTACCAAGTACATAAAGAGCAAAAGTTCAGTTCTTTTTAGAAAGCAGTACTAAAGTCTGCTGATTGTGTCCCTGCCATGTTATACCATGTAAAGTGGCAGCAACCCCTCCTCTCACTGTGGTACAGGACACCACCATGGTAATAGGAGCCATTTGGTTACAAAAGAAACAGGGCTCAGCCAAAGAGAAGTGGTCGAGTTACAACCCACAACTGCCAGTTCAACCACTTGAAGCTAGACCCACTGACTTAAAAATTGGGTGATTTTAGTCATTTTAGGCTGAAGTAACTCCAAATGACTAATTATTTATTGGTATTGAAGCCTTATTAGTGCAGATATTCAGAATTACTTAGAGAAAGAAACCACGAACAGGAAAATTAACTCTGAACAGAAAGAGCAAATTTGGCTTAGGTTAGACCTAACTTTCTTCCACAGAATGAAATGAGCACAAGTGGAATGCTATTCAACCAGGCAAGCAGATACACAGTTCACACTTCTTCCCATAAACTTTTTCTGAAATGCTTTCATCCTTTTCCTGGAATGCTTTCCTCCTCAGATTTCATGTTTGTGATTTTGCCTTTGAAATGTATGGATGATGTGTGATTGTTCTGAATAAGGCTGTATTTTTAAAGTAAAACTATACTGACTGACCTTGATATTAACAATATACTTCAGAATTTGGCAAAATGTAGTGTATAGCCTGAAGACAGGGTCATTAATGCCTAATTCTCAGTGTTTGCAATCAGAAATAGAATGAGGTAAAAAACAGAATTCAGGTGGTTTAAACAAGCACTTTTTCAACAGAACTTATACTGTTCACGCTCACACTGCTCTTGTCTGAAACACCTATTTTTATCTAGGAAAGCGACCACTCTAGCTGAGGAATGCACCCTATGCAACAGTGTCTCTAGACCAAGCATCAGAAAGATTACAGAAAAGTGGGTTTTTTCCATGTTACTGGCAAGATAGGAGGAAGCAGGGCACAAGTTATCAGTACAATAGCTTCATCTTTCTGCAAAACAGTCTTCTCTTTTCTTTATATCAAAATATATGTCTGCATATTTACAAAAACCAAACTGCCATGCCTCTGAGTCAAAGGCAAAAAGAAGTCCCATCTTGCCTAGAAGACCGAGGCAATTTGCACAGAAATCTCAGCTGCATCTTTGTTGGTATTTGTGTCTAAAAAGAGCATAGGAAAAGGCTAGGTTGTAACAGTTAAAGCTTATGTACCTCAAATGTGGGTTTACTAAAGCCTGCACTGTCAGTGACACTGATTCATAAGATTATTGACACTACAAGTCTTAGGCCACTGGATTGAATATCAGTTTTCTCCAGCTTTCCATTTCTAATTATCCACTTGAACTTGCAGTCTTTGTCTAAGATCTGTGGCTCCACATTTTTACCTCCTGGAGCTCAAAACCTCTAGAGATTTAATGGTAACTGCTAAATAATTTTTTAATTGTATTATCATATTTTGAAATTAACAATTCAAACATCTCACCCTGGGTTTACTGAAATCAATTTCCTTTGTCATGCAACCAACAGGTAACTTATACTTGTGATCGAGAAATAGAAAGGAGATCAATACATTCAGCCATGTATGAATGGCTGCACCAGAGATCTGTAGTAATTCTAAATTATTACTTTAAATCAAATAAGGGTGGCCGTAGTTGATGGTAACTGTTGGCTGGCATACTTCAATTTCAGGATAGAAAATTAAAAATTACAATTCCCACTAAAGTTATATTTGTCCAAGAATTTAATTCTATCAGAAGTAAGGCTTTGTACCTCACCAGCTAGCTTACACTAGCACTTCAGAAAAAGCTATTACATTTTCTGATATCTAAGGAGAAAACCAGCAGTTTTCACTCTCTAACCTCCTTTCTAATTCTTGTTTTAGAAAGTAACAAGCATGCTGCCATGACTGATAACAAATTACACATCCGAAGTCATTCCCAAAATGTAGATAACAGTTTTAAGGCACAGGCTGTGTTCAGAGAAGATGAAGTGAGGTATTCCTCCTGTAAGATTTTTCAGACAAAATGTGGACAAAGTTCCTGTGGCTCCAAGACTGGAGGAGTTTGCAGTGCACCATCCCTCTTCTCTCTAGACAACAGAGAGGGATGATGTGCTGCTTCACTTCCCTGACAGGATGCAGTAGCAGTTTCCACACTGTCCACATTCTAGCAGATCAATTTTCTCAGTCATCTTAAATGAAAATCTGGGACGAAAGTTAGTGGCAGTTCTCATGGGAAGCATTTTCACTTTTTAAAAAAATGATAATAGTCTTTTCTTTCCAAGCCAACATTTTACTGAAAAGTGCTTTGAAATCCCATAGCTTTTCATCAAAACTGTTAATTTATCCTCCCTTTTTCCTTAGGTAGCACAAAAATAAATTTTCTTTCTTTCTTCTTCAACTTAAAATTTCCTAACATTATTTAGATTTGACAGGTTCATTCTGAAAAAAAAAAAAGAGAGAGAAAGGAAAATTGAAGACAATGTATCATCTACATTTCTGCATGAAGAAATAAAGTAGCAGAAAAAGGGAAAACGTGGGAAAAGGGAAAAAGAAGTAAGTGTCCTATATTGAACATACAAAATGAAAACAAAGCCTTGAATAGTACAAGATTTCTTTCCGATTTTTTCACTCCATTTTTTTACCAGCCTATATAACCTAGTTTGACTTGAAATGCCTTAGGGGCATCAGGGATTCACACAGGCTTCTCATACCAAGATCACAAGGAATGTGATCATACAGTCTCAACAGTGTCAGGATGGTCCACTTACTTTTGAATTTAACTTGATCAGAACACACACACATTCTCTATGTAATGGGAAAAGAAATATTAATTTTTGACAGTTCTCTTGCTAAATTTCATGGAGTAAATTTAAGCTGTACAGGAGGCTGAAAGATATCCTTTGAATTCTGTTTTCCTACAATTTTGCTATCATCATTTTGACTCAGATTTCATTAATACCATTGCCAATGGCTACCTGATCTCTGAAGAAATGGCAAGAACTATGTTCAATTGTCCATAACATCCACAGGAAATGCAACCAAGACTTCTATGATGTAAAGGAAGAATACATTTACCCTGTATTCCTGCAACTGCATCATAAATCACATGATTTGGATCCTAAAATTCACCAAGTATATGATAATCCAGACACTTGGGAGGTGATACTCACTGACTGCTGCTAAACAATAATCAGGTGCAATTAAGGATTCTGCCCATATGACTGGTATTAAAGATACACAGTGTATTTAGATGCCAACCAAAATAATTCCTCCTTTTCTCCACAAAGAGGCTGACTTCAAAAAGTCTTCTGACTTTCATAGGCTATATTTTAGCTGTAACACTTTTGCAGTAATTTCTCCAAGGAAAAAAGTATTCTCAGTATACTAGGAAGCAATTTTGACTGGATTTTTTTAGACCTATCGGTAGCTATAACATGGACACTCATCTGGCCTTGGACCAAATTCGCAAATTGTCCTCTCAAACTAATTAGGAAGCAAATGTTCTCAATGTATATGAACTGGCAACAGTCAGCTGAGTTCGTTCACTGGTTCGTCTTTATTTCAAAGCTCTGCGATTTTTTTAGGTATGGCGATGAGTGGCTATGTACATTACAAAACATTTCACTTTTACTATCACAAAACCTTTTTCTTCCAAATAATCACTTGTGCTATGCATTACTGAATCTGTGGCCACTGTGAAAGTCTTATGGCAAAAATTAATCTGGCAAGCTCAAAGTAATATATTCATCACATCCCAAAAGCTTACTAATTACCAGTTTCTTCCCTTCCCTCTTCCTTCCCACTTCTCCCCTATGAAAACCTCAGTTTTCTGTAGTCACATTATTGCTCTTCCAGAAACATCCAATGAGGCAAAGATATGGCTGATGGAATCCCTGTGAAACCTTCCCGTAAAGATCAGAAAACTGTTCACAAAGACACAAAAAGCACTGAGGGTGTATCAGACAAAGCTGGAGCAGCCAACTGGAAGGATAAAGAATGCCAAAGAATGTTGAGGAAAGCAGCTGTGTATCAAGGGTGTGAGAGAGAGCAGCTTGCCATAAAATCCTGAAATATTTCCTTTCAGAGGCAAATGCTATATATTCCCTTTTAATTTACATATTTTGTATTTCACATTTTTAATTTTGTTGTTTCTACTGATTTAAATATAAGCACACATAATAGTACTGACATGTCTTTTGCTTGTAAGACAACAGAAAACACCAGGTCCAGCAATGCTTTGTGCACAAAGAGCTGCTGAACAGTCACACTGCGTCTTCCCTCCATGCTTCTCCTCTCCCATGCTGGAACCCTCCCGTGTGTCATCTACTTTCTGTGCAGGGTGTATGAAGCACTTACCTTTCCCACATGTAGTAGTGCACTCAGTTTTTCCAATCTGTTTCCAGTTGTGTTCTCGGTTTTGTCTTGGTGGTTGCACAGCAGGCACCTGGTTTTCTGGCTGATGAGAAGGAAATCTTCCTGGCTGAATAACTGGAAAAGTTCCAGCTGACTGTCCAGTGAGAGTATCTGTCTCCCTATGCAAATCCTCATCCTCATGATTTGTACTTTCTGGCATTCCTAACTGACCATTCAAGGGCTCCCCTGATGATGGACAATAACAAAAAAGTAAAATAATGAGCCTCACTTGCAAGTATCAGTCTGTGTTTTCATCCACTAATAATCACAACTGGAGCATCATAAAACTTGAAAGCAGCTTTAATCTGCTACGCAGAGACCTCCTAATAGTGTCCTGCAAAGATTATGTTATTTTAAACTAGGATAACCGACTCTCAGCCAGCAAATACATTAAAAACTGAAGAATCTCCAAACACATTGTAGAGCTAACGCACCCAGTGTCAAAATTTCCTGAAGTTTTTTTTTTGGTACCATGCTCTGAATTCTGTGCCTCCCACGACAAAGCACAGCTGCTCCTTGTTACAAACACACTTAGAAATTTGTCAAGGCAAGTCACGAACTTTAAAAGTAGGACCAAACTCGCTTGCAAATTTTCTACTGTCCTTCAGAACTTCATACCAGTACACATAGCACATATCCACAGCTCAGTCAGGAGCACGAGCTGTCCAGATCCCAGCTTGGAAAGGCAACAGTTTTGTGTTTGATCCTCTCCAGTTGGAAGAGGAAAAAGAAACTGTGAAGGGTTGCTTTAAATTATCTAAAACTCTGAAGAGAAAAGTCATGTTCTATTTAATTTCTGAGACATGGTTACAACACTCCAGCTCATGCAAAGCCATGGTTAACATTTTAACAACAAAATTGTTACTGAAAGTAGAAATATGTCACCAGATTCCCTGCTATAGTATAAATAATCCCTGCCAGTATTAATTCACTGAAGTTACCAAACCTATGCAGACTTCTCCTTCAACATGTAGGGTGAAATTCGGTACCTCTCCCACATCAATGGCAGCATTTACACTGAATTTAATGGTATGAATTTCTCCATTAGCTTACTGGGTAACAAAAGGTGTTTAATAATAGGAAATAGTGGCATTTTACCTGGCCTCCTGTGAGCAAGCAGCTGAGGACTAATGACATTGTCTCCTGGAATGATATACTCATAATGTATACCTGGGTTAGGCTGCTGATGTATCATCTAAAAAGAAAAAGAGCCACATATTCAGTTCTTTCACTTACTATGTTACTAGTACTTAAATATGTACTTGAACTGATCAGCTACGTAACATTATTTATCATTGGTCAGGGTAGAAACAATGGTTAATAACTGTCACCAAAAAATAATAATAATAAAAAATTCTTTCTGGGAAAAAAAAAGAAAATACAGGCTGCTATGTTTGTAAACTGAGCTGACTTGTGATGACAGAGAAACTGTTTCTCTAAACCTTTTTTGAAAAATGTAAACCTGACATGCTTGGGGCCAAGGTGCAGCTGTGGGCTGTACCAGCCATGGCCTTGCCTCTCGCCAACATGGGCAGCAGAGGCTCGCACCAGGCCTCAGCAGCAGAAGAGATGGTCCTAAGGTCACCAAAACATTCTCAGACAGAAGGATCTTGACAGATGCCTGAAAAAACATGAGCAAGGAAGAAACAAAGCAGAAAAAAATAAATACCACAAACCTCAATCTACAAATCTAGCCAACTGCCTGTTTTAAGGTTTATGAATTGTACTTGAAGGGAGCACATGCAGAGAGCACATATGTGTTATTCTGCGTGTACCATCTCACAAATCAAGCTATTCCTTTCATCACCATGCAGCTACCTCCACTGCACTCAATGGAGACTCCACAATCAACTAGCTAAAACTACTAACATTATGCTGCTCTCACCATAAGCACTGCTCAGTAAAGATCAAGCAGATTACAAAGGCCCACATACTTGTTACAGCCGCTGAAGCGCACCCATGCAACCCTCCTGCATCCTTCCACATTAATTTTCAGCTGAATGAAAATGTAATGTAAGTGCAGACAGACTCACACTGCTTTAAAGCTAGCCACAACAACTCTATCAAAGTGTTCTTTATGAAACACAGGCGGGAACCATAAGGTTTTCTCCTTTAAATGTTAAAATGAAGCCAAGTGGTTTCAGAACACTGCTGCACAAGCCTATGTGAGCTGACATGAGCATGCATCTGAAAGTCAGCGTCACTTCTTGTGTGCTTGTTTAAGCAGCTAGGCATAATTAGACCTGAACAAGATATGACTTTATGAAAGCTTTAAAAAACTGTTAGCAGCTTACTCCATACCCAGCTGGCTTGTATTACATTGCTGCTGCTGAGAGCCTGAGCATATGCACACTAGAAATGCAGGGATGCCACCAGCCGCTAATTTCACTAGTTTAGCTTTGATTACTTCAGTACTGCTTCTACTGACACCGCTGCTTTAAGAGTCCTGAACTCTCTGTGGGGATTGGTCTGGTAGGAGCCTCAGATTACACTTTAAGTACTTTTTTAAAAAAAAACCACCAAAACAAAACCAAACAAACACCAGAACTTGCACTAGCTCTTTGGCTCTGACAAACAATGGGCCAAAAGTCATGCTATGCCAATAGCTTTATGACCCAGCAGAGCACACCAAGGCTCCAAGGTTTCACTAAATTTGTCACACCAATTAACACCAACTATGGATTCAGACCTTTGTTTTTCCTTCTGTCGAAATCACTTTTTCCTTGCCAAATGTAACAGCTGTTCCTCCAAACTCTGTCCCTCAGAGATGATTCACTTTTCTGACCCATCTAATAATGGATTACCTGTAATATTTTTTGTTAAGGGTTGGTCCTTCCCATGTCACTTTGTTACCCAAAAAATACACCCTCTTTGTGTTTGGTCCTGAGAGAACTGAGCACCGGGAAGCTGACTTCAGTAGAATAGTAGCCCCCAACTTCCAGAAACAAGACCCTGTTCATAAGATGGTGCCAGGAACAGCTTTTCAACAGTTCCCATGGTTTTTGCATCACATTTCTCAAAACAACTGACAGGCACATGCTATAAAGAGCTTAACTGAGGAAGTCCCTATGAATATACTGTCACAGTTTTCCTGCAGGAAAATACCTGGAATTATACAATAGTTTTGCTCTGAGTTATGGACCTAAGTGTTTGTAGCAATATATACTTCACACTTGGACAAAACTTCCATCTCTTTTATCTTGCTCATTATAACCTGCTGTAACTTAAAGAGCTTTTTCCTCTACATTTTTAGAATGAAAGAAAGACTTCATGATCTCAGGAAAAAGGAACAGAAAGCCATGTAGAGTTCCCATCTGCAAATCTCTTCATTTTTCTACACAGAGAATTGATGAAAAGAGAATTACATGATTCAGGAACTGCAAGACAAAGTTTGAAAAAAGACATCTGTATCTGCGTGGCTACAAATTTCAAACCTGTAAGAGGCTACGTCATACTGGTGATTGATTTTCTTTCATCTAGCACTATCCATTTTTATCTTCCCACACTGTATTGAAAAAGACACTAAACTATCAGCTTATAATGAATTATAGTATTCCTCATATCTACAAGAAACATCTCAGATAACAGTCCAGTCAGATTAGATGTGGTGATCCGTAACAGCAGCCACAGAGCAAAACTGATAAAGCTATGCCCATCATGCCAGCTTTCTTATATTCACTGCAAAAGCTAAAAAAAATGAAGAGACTAAGCCTAAACTACAACATTAAAATATGATAAATTTAAGCTTAAGGTTTTTCTTATGGTATTACTTTGGAAATATCTGTTTAATCCATTTCCTGATCCTTTCCTCTCAGGGTCATTATGTATTAGGCATCAATCAGCTGGCAAGAAAAGCTTAAGACCAAACCTCAGCTCACAGTAGCCTGTAACTACACAATGCCATGTATTTTTTAAAAACATGGAGTCTGCATTGCAGAATCTAGGAGCCCAACCATTTAATCTCCCAGGCTTTTGCCAGTCTTAAATTGCAATCAATCAGAAATTATCCAAAAAGAAGTAATGTTTGCATAATTATTACATTGCTTTATTAAGACACCATATAGCAGATGAGGAATCACTTTGCCAGCATCTAACTTTTCCTAGCTGAGTAATCAGGGTAGGTACTATTCATTTTTCTATGAAACAACCCAGTATACTCACTTTTCCACCCCATATTGTACTTAAGGGCAAAAAAGCTGTAGCTGGATGAAACAACTGTATCACCAGTTAATCTAGTTTTTTCAATGAATGGATTTTACCACATGAAAGTGTATAATCTCAGAATGCACCATTTATCTTTGAATAAGTTGTAATCAATTCCAGTTATATTTTTTATTTCAATATGATGCAGTATAAGTCCCATCTGAAGTAATCAGCTTTTTCAATATGATTCCCCCCTCAGCCACAATTTGTTTTCTCTCTTCCTTTCTCAAATGGCTATTACCTATGGTTTCCTAGCACAGCTTTGTATTAAAACTGCTCTGCTGCAAATCCCACATACTATAGTTTTCTGGACTGACATTTCTTTTAAAAAAACCTGAGATGGTTATCATTTGGTGAGAGGCCTTGTCTGATCCAGGTATTTGCTTCAGTTCACTGTAAAATTAAACTATGCCAAATTTGCTTGAGTAGGAAAGTATCCAGTTCACAAAAAAAACCCCAACCAAACGCAGACAACTATATGCTTTATCTCTATTTTCACTCTGAAAGAGTGAAATTGGTTTTACTGGATCAGTAAAGTCTGAGAGAAAAAGGCTTTGTGGTTATTTACATTTCCTATGCTCTGGAGCAAGATGAGAGCGACACCAAGCAATAGTAAAATATCAAAAATAATGTTTCAAAATTAAAGGAAGAAAACTGTAACAAGGTATTAGTACTGAATGCAATGTTAGTGTTGCATGTTAACAATGAACTGAACATTTTTTTTCCATCAAGAAGATTAATCTAAATGCAAGAAACTTACATAGACATCAAGGACTTCATTTGTTGGACCATCAGCTAAAAACGACTCTCCTGCAGTGCTGGAGATTTCATTTGGGCGTTTATAAGTGAACATTGTCCCACCACCTTCATATCTCCCAGGTCGATCAATTGCCCAGTTTCCATTGATGATGGACCGTCCTGATCGACTCCGCAACGCTGCAGAGGATGGGGACAGAAACAAAAAGCCTTTGATCAGAGGAAATCACCTTCATATACTGGTGCCCAATCAAATCCCCAAAGGTGCATTATACTGTTAGGTGTTCTCTGATGACGAGGCCAAAGCTGTGCGGCTGTTGAAAAGAGCAGTTACATTAGTAGTTGTGTGAAAAAAAAAACAGGCCTAGAAAACTTTGTCCGAACACTTGGTATGTTTACGTTGCAAGAAAAGAAAGAAAAATGAAAGATAGCTTGGAAATCTTTTTCAACAGTTTTTCATAGGTTGTCACATGACTTTAGCATATATTGAACACACATGGATGCCGAGGAAGTGGTTTTCCTCCACTTCCTTTCTATTAAATTGAGTATTTTGTGATTTAGACAGAACAAAACACAGAGGCAGATACAGAAAATCAGTACATTATACAATGCAGAAGCACCAAACAATTTCGGTACACATGAATATCCTGGGTTGCCAAATATTCCAGTTATTCTCATGATGCCATTTGGCTACTCCCTCCATTTCCTTCTCAGAACATGATTTTTTTGCCAGAACATCTGCAGAGCCCTGATATGCAGCACTGTTTGGAATTACAAGCTCTCTGAAAATGCCAGCAGGATCTCTTGCGTAAGGAAAAGTGACTCTGCAAATCAGATACTAGCCAAGAAGGATGAAATATCGATTCAATATCCAGTTGTGCAGTGCATTCCCTTTGTCATCATGGGTAAGTCACTGATTTCTAGGTGCCTCTGTTCCTTCTTGTTCCTACTTCTTTATCTGTCTATGTGACTATAATTTTAAGTCCTTAAGGTCAGAAACTCCTGCCACATGCATCTGCATAACTTTATGCAATATTACAGTTATATATTTTAAAATATAGTAATATCTTAAGACTTAAACCACTTCATACGTTGTTTAAGACAAGACCCTTTCTCTAAAGACTCTACTCAAAGATTTTCAATTTTATTACAAAAGAATTTGCTTTTAAATACAGACTTTGAAACCGTCAACAAAATCTACTAGTATCCTTGGCTGTATGTCATGGTTTAACCTGGCTGGCAACCAAGCCCCACACAGCCACTCGCTCACTCCCCCCGGTGGGATGGGGGAGAGAATCAGAAACGCGAGAAAACTCATGGGTTGAGATAAAGACAGTTTAATAGGGAAAGCAAGCGCCGCACACACAAGCAAAGCAAAACAAGGAATTAATTCACTCCTTCCCATGGGCAGGCGGGTGTTCAGCCATCTCCGGGAAAGCAGGGCTCCACCACACGTAGCAGTGCCTTGGGAAGACAAACGCCATCACTCCGGACGTCCCTCCCTTCCTCCTCCTTCCCCCAGCTCTCTATGCTGAGCATGAGGGCATACGGTGTGGGATATCCCTTGGGTCAGTTGGGGTCACTGTCCCAGCCATGTCCCCCCCAACTCCTTGTGCACCCCCAGCCCCTCGCTGCTGGGGTGAGAGGCTGAAAAGGCCTTGGCTCTGTGTAAGTCCTGCTCAGCAGGAATGAAAACATCCCTGTTTGATCAACACTGTTTTTAGCACAAATCCAAAACACAGCCCCGTACAGGCTACTAGGAAGAAAATTAACTCTATCCCAGCCAAAACCAGAGCATTCTATATTGCTCGGGAATTTATTTTTTAACGCAAATTAAAGGTACAAGCTTTGAACTTATAAAAATTGAGGGTCGAAGACCCAGTTATTCCAGAGACTGTTTCTTCTTTGTCCTGTCATAACTGCGATACTCAGTTAAAATGCTTTCAGCATTATACACATTATACATATTATACATATTTATGCTGCTGGGAAAAACTTAAATCCTACATGCATAGCCTAAATGATCGGAAATTGTATTTATGCTGTTAATTTCAAAGTAATACACGTTAGAGAAGAAACTTAAATTGTTCTTACATATTCCAGAGATCTGAATTAACTGAATTAATCAACAGAAGCAGTCTTTCTGCTTCTGCTCAGGTCTCTCCATGAAGAACATCACTGTGACTGTGTGGCGAGAAACAGTCACAAAACATCAATGCAAAGGTGCATTATGTTAAGATAAAAAAAGAGAGCAGAAGAGAACCACGCTGCAAATATCATTATTCTTTTATATAAATCAGTGGTGTTAAGTGCAATACTATTGCCACATTTCAGAAACCATGTGAATCACTTCATTACTCTTCGAGTACCCCCTTGTTGAAAGAAAACCCTCCATATTAAGAAAATTCCATAGTTACAGATAAAGATGCAGACAAATAGACATATGTACTAAAAATCAATTATTCCAACTCAAAACAAACAAAAAAAATGGAAAGTAATGAAAAAAGTTTGTAAAATCAGAAAGAATACTTTTCACATGATGCGTGTCTATAGCCCTATCAGCTTCAATCCAACAAGAAGCTGTTGAGGGGAACATTTTAATAAGATTCAAGAAAGGGCTGGACTGATAGATTTTTCTAATTAACAGAAGTAAATAGCTGCAAAGGAACATCCTGGTATTGAAGGTTTGAACTTCATAATATCTTATGTATATTAGGCTAAGACCTATAACTTGAGCAACTGCATATTCCTACTGTATCTTATGGAATACCTTATTGTTGGTCACTACAAAATACAGGGAATTGTTAGTTCTTGATTCGCAGAGCAAGTTCTGTAACCCTACTGGAAGACCGAGCTGATAGCCAGGCCTAAAGACAATCTAGCATAGAAGAACTCAGGACAGAACATACTGTGTGAAGGGATAGTGACACTGTCAGTGTCCTTGCCTTGTTAAGTTGCAAGATTCAAAGTCTTTTTCCCCTATGGGAGTGGTTGCTGCTGACTAACAAACGATTTTTAATTTAGTTAATATTGATTAAACTGTTTATAGAAGACAACTTCATTGTGGTTTTTTGATAAATTTTGTAAGTAGTGCTTAGATACCATCATGTACTTATGTCTCTTGTAAGTCCTTACCATTGTTATTTGTTAATGGAAAAGCAACGGTTCATTAGACAAAGTAGGTGACTTCATCAGTCTTCAAGCATCAACCAACTAGAATTTTCAGTTATGCTTGTGATTTCAAGTCAGCTTGCGTTAGCTTGCCTTATAATACATGCAGAAACAGAGCTATGCCATACTAATATATTACCTAACTACTCATAATGGATTTGAATTGCAGTTGTATGGGCTTCATTAATCATGTCTGCACTAAACCGATACCATCACACCTTTAGAAAGGCTAAGGACTCAGCAACCTGCTTTTTCAAAGTGGGGTAACAAACGATATGAAAACACATGTGCAATTTGTAAATTTAAAATATAAATTAGTTTAGTCTTTATTATTAGGGTCCCAGTTTGTGCAAGAAAAAATTTTAATAGGATTGAATCTGTTTTTCATTAAAAGGAAAATAAGGTAGCAACTGAACAGAGTGGGTATAAAAGTAGATAAATTAATTTAGAAGACTTTATATTATTGCATTCACTTCTTTCTACACTGTAATGTTTTTTTTTCACCATTCTGGACAAAATCTAAGATGTAGGAAGGTTAAGGATTAAAGCAATTGGCTACCACCAGTTTGAACCTATGAGAAAGAAGCCTGTATCGTCAACAGCCTTTATTCTCAAGGAAATACACAGGACTGCCCCTGGACCACTTGACCCTGTGAAGAGCCTTGATGGGTGAAGTTTCAGACTTTTATTTCTCCCTGTGCAAAACACTTGGAAGATTTGAGTGGCTAGACAGAGCTGCACCCGCATAAACTTAGAAGGCATGAGTCACGGTGGAGAAATTCCCACCTTTTTGGACTTCTGAAGGAAAGCAAAGTTAGTCTGTATCATTCCCAAAAGAGCACTAAGTACTGGAATAATCAAGAACCTGGTACATTTGGCTTGGAACTGAAGTAAAAAATTTAAATTACGTTAATGGCTCTGGATCAGACCCTGTAAAAACATATTCACACATTTTAAGCTTTTATTTTACTTAATGCTACATGTTTATTTTCCCAAGAACTATCATACATCCACTTGCTTCCCAGGTCTCATTTTCTGACACATTAACAAAATAGTCCCTATACTGTGAACATTAGTTGAAAAATGTTTTATACAGAATCAGCCATGAAAATGGCATCATCATTACTCATATATTGCTGAGAGGAACAATTACGGCTCATATACTATTGCATACAGGCTAAATATAAAATCCATTCACATATTTACATGCTATTTAAACTTGTTACATTTTAATTCAAACAACTGTGGAGTAAACGCTTCTGCAGAATTTACTGGAGACTGGTTTTACATTGTTTTTTAATATGGAACACTAACTTTATTATCTGAGTTTTTTTCTTATATTGTTGCTAAATAAATAACATAAAGGAATTATCAAGAGCTCAGAAAAAAGACAGAGAGTTGGCTAAGATTAAATTGTTGTTAATAATGAAGCTATAGAAGGATGGCTATCTGAGAAACAGAGTCCATTAAACTTTCATTTCAAATCCATCATATGAGAGGCCTGAAAGAGGCCTCCCCATAAAAAGGGAAAATGTGCCTCCTTTATGTTTTGATTACTCTGCAGCTACCACCTCAACTCTGCCCCCTGAAGAATTTTTATGGTGCTAATATTTTTAGCCAAATCATGAAAGATTATGAAAAGCTTTACTGTTAATTCCTCATAAGGAATTCCTCATACAGTCTGTAGCTGATTTCATCTATCTTTCATCCTGGGATCAGCCTCTTAACTAAAACTGTGTTGTTTACAGTGGCCTTGTTTTGCATTAGAGAGATGGAATATTTCAGGATACAAATTCTGATCAACACTTCTGCTTGGCCTACAGTTCTACAGCAAAATCCCAATAGGCCATACATTAAGACTTGTATTTCAAGTATCTGAAGAGTATTAGTTAATTTTCTACAGTTAAGCTTACAGCTCTCCTTTTAAAGATGTCTTACAGCTCCTATCTTCCTGTTTAGCAGTTCTAATCAGCCTCTCATACAACTCAGAAAAAAACAGCGAAAGATAATTTAAATCAAAGGTAGTCGATGCAGTGGCAATGGAGTGAAGTTCTGTAAACAATGACCTTGCATCCACTTTCAAGGTCAGTCTTTCCAGTTAGAAGTTACGTTAGATGGTTTATAAGAGTATCTGTTGTAATCCTAATTTAAACTACATCACTGCAATTGGAAAACTAAAAAATTAATTTCTCCACTATTTTAAAGATAATTCCATTACTATAGTTCCCTTTTATTGCGTTTTTGAATCATAGAATGGTTTA
>VZTV01006549.1:0-27852 GCA_013400875.1 Anhinga rufa | reverse complement strand
GGCTAGAGAATAGGCTGAAGCTCCCAGTCTATATGCAGGACACAGTATATATCAATTACATGAATTTTTAAGATGTGTTAATAGATCTTCTGAGGCATTTAGTAAATAACTATGCTGCAACTCTTCCATTCACATTAAGAGATTATCAGTTACTAAAAGGATGGCTCAAACGTCATTTGTCACTTAAAATCCATTACAACTTTCAAAACAGAAAGTGGTCGTGCTTACTGAGATTATTCTCATGTCTGGAAGAATGTTGTAATCTGACAATAATAACATAATTGTAACATTCATGTAAGTAGCTAACGTAAGAAAAATAATAGCTATTATGAGCTCGTTTTTATGTCCCTTTTTAAACACTCCAAACCTTGTTTGTATATAAATCTGATAAATATTTCATACTACAAGTCTTCATAAAGTTTGACATAGGGCTCATTAAAAGCCTATTTACGTGACCACAAGATGATTAGATGAAAAACAGTTTGCAGTCAATTTTAAATAAATGCATAACAAAACAAAACTAAATTACACATACTGGAGGCCTGCCAGGACGGCCCCTTTTTCTTTTTCCTTTGACTTCTGCTTCTTCAAGCTCACTGCCAGCATCTGAATGTGCAGTAGTTTCATTTGTAGAATCCCTAGGGGGGGGAAAAACACTAGATAAATTAAAATGATTTGAAATCAACAAGTAATCTATAACTGACTGATTAAATATTTAGTCCTAAGCCAGAAAAAAAAAAAAGTCAGCATTAAAAGGCTTGCCACATTTATTCTGCAAACTAAGGAACATTGTTGCCCTGGCAAAAAGCCTTACCTTTTTATGGGCTGGAATGTCATTTTATAGACTGCAAGTTATTTAAATTAACAGCTTCTTTTGAAACCACATTACACTTCAAAACCTGGCTATATTAAACAGCACATTCTCAACATATCCATCCCACAATGTATTCACTAGTATCAACTTTCTTTTACTCTTAATAACTACTTCTGAGCTGCTTTCAAGGCCATGAGAAAGCAAACTGGAGTCCAACCCAACATCATTACAATAGTTACACAAGTTCCCACTCGGGTTACACCATGTTTTTAGTCACACTCGAAAACAAAGGTATTGTGCAGCTGTTAATAAAGAGAGGGTTAACACTGACCATGAAACAAATCAGAAAACTCACTTTGATCTGAAGACATTTATGATTCTTGCAGTTAGAAAAACGTTTTCACTTGGACAATGAAAACACCTTGACATTGCTCAACAACTATTAGCAGAGAAGCCCACAATTATTTTTCCATCATTCCTGGACTTAAGACCATACTAAGTGGGGAAAACAACATTACCCCAATTGCACAACTCCCCCAAGTCAGGTGCACAGGTACTTCTCTGCATTCAAAACAGATCTGGCTGCTTGAAGAAACTCAGCTTATAATTGATCTTCTGAGGCATTAGCTTTTGCTCAAGAAGAGACCAGAAGCAAAACCATACCTGTTACTGATGTGCTTTATTTTTAGTTTGCAAGACCACCAGTGCATGAGATCTCTGTAAATGAAAGAGTGACTAATAATGTCCTAGATTACTAAAGGTGGATCAAGTATGGCTCTCAGAGATTTCTTTAAATCCAGTATAATTTCCTTGAAGTGAAAGGAGTTAAATTGCTGTAAAACTTGTGCCAGGGGAAGGTGAGTATCAGACCTATTCCATTATTCTATACAGCCTCAAACATAAAAGGTGGCATTAGTGATCTGGCTTACAGAAACTGAGAAGGTTCCACAAGACAAGATCTACACAGATCTTCCACACTGTCTAGGGGACTTTTTTGGTTTTCTTTGGGTTTATAAATCAGGAATACTCCACAAATTTGCTGTATCACCAAGAAAGCTATTTAGTAATGCAGAGAGACACAAATATCATTGTATCAGAATCAAGAATGTTCTGATACTTCTCCTTACTGAAATTACTGTATTGTTCTAGGTCTGCTATAAACCAAATAATTCTGCAGAACTATGATGGCTTTCTAATAGTAAGACATTGTTTTCCAGCCTCTTCCAGTTTGCGAGCACAAAGGGGTCCTCAGAATCCTTTACAAAAGCTAGAACGCAGTAGGAACATTTGAGTGTCCTTTTCTGAAAGTAACTTCAGTGGATTATCTCTAAATACTCAACAGACCCCGGAAAATCAGGCACCTTAGATTAAAAACAGTATTCAAGTACACTTGAGTTCCCAAACTATACGCTTGTAATACAGTATCTCTACAAAATACTTAAAATGCAGTTTTGTTGAGGTTAAATTGAAGTAGCTTTTCTGCTTCATAAAATCTGAAATTTGAAAAACTCAATATCAAGCTATAAATTAAAACAAACAAACCAACCAACAAACAACAAAAAAACAACTAAACCCCAATACCTGTAACAAGCCTAAAACCAAAAGAAAGCAAGCCCATACATAGTTCAAAATTATTTTGTAAAATAGGGCCACACTGGTGAAAAGCACTGCAGTGAATACAGCCGAAAACACGTAGGTGGATGGACGTATCCAGCCTTTAGTCAAAGGCCAGCCATCACACTGCAACTCAGTTTGATCAAAGCACATATTGCTTCACAATTATACGTTTGGGGTTTTTTTGGTTGGTTGGTTTTGTTTGGTGAGTGGTTTTTTTTGTTTGGTTTGGTTTAGTTTTGGTTTTTTGTTTGTTGTTGTTTTTTTTTTGGGGGGGTGGTAGGTGTTAAATAACTTTTGAATACAGAAGGAACCCCACAAAAATATCTGCTGCTTTCTGTTGCTCTAGAGAAGTTAAAGCCATTCTCTCTTGCTCTCTGTAGAAAAAATAAGCTTCTCTCTGGTCTACATAGATCTTACTGAAGAAATTTTAGGCATGGCGTGGCCTAAGCAATACCCCCACTCCTGGGAAATGCTGTAGCTTTGCCAGCTTACAAAACCGCACCCCTAATATCATCAGGATAAAGATATTTCTCTATTAAACCCATATTCAGCAGTCCTCCTAGGCAAATGGCTCAAAGATTTCCCTTGAAACACTGGAGCTATATAAATAAGTTAAACTGTACTACTACTATTATGCATGCAGTTAGTCCACAGAGAACTTGACTTTGCTACCGCCTCTGTCTGAGTCTAGCAAAACTGACTGAGATATGTGCATTTAGTTCTGGAAATTTCAATTGCTTCGGAACACTGCGTATGGAAGGAACATTTTGATTATTAACTACCTTCTCTTCTTTGTCTTAGACTGTTGTCTTAACACCTGATAACCATGCTTCTCTAGTATTTCTCTGGTAAAACTTCTCTGGTTTGCTAAAAGCCTTTTGGAAAAGGCTCAATAAATCACTACTAAGGGTGAGATTCATCTAATCTAAATTTTAGACATATACAATGCAGAAAACAGAAAATCTTACAGTGCAATATATGTCATGCTATGGTCAGTGTCCAAAATTGGTCAGACAGTTCACGTTTTATAAATTTTTGTTTCTCTCCATTGATGGTACGGTGATCTAGCTCAAACAAATGTTTAAAATGGAACAAGATGAATCTCACCGTAACAGTATGTGAGGCAAAGAGGAGATTTCCTCTGGCAAAGAATGTAAGTGTGTAAGGAATCAGGGGAAAATGTCAGAAAGTAAGTTCCCTTCAATACTCACATTATTTGGAGTAGGGAGGCAGGATCAAGGACAACCTACAGTCCTTGGCTGATTTAACATTAAAATAAACATCATTTCAAGCAGCAGGGAATTCTGTACGTATCATGCAGCTCCTGCACAAGAAGGCCCTTCCACTGCGGCCCTGAGTCCCTTCAGTTTGGGAGGTAGTGCTTCTTGCTCCTGTCAAGGCCTTACAGTTGCTCTGGCTACACACACACATGCCCCTTTCTTCTTACTTCTGAACTCAGAGGAGTAAAGCATCTCTTAACTGCCAGCAGTTCTGTCAGGTTTTTAACACTCATTGAGAAGAGCATCTGGCCAGCATCCATCTCCCTCATTCCCTTAGCATCTTGCAGAACTGCTAGGAAGTAATTTATCTGGTGGCAGTCATCCACCTCTAATAGACCAGAATTATCCTATCCCTATTTTACATGTGTCTGACTATTCACCTGAGGGGAAAACTTAGCCTTAGTCACAATTTATCTTTCCTGAAGCTGTTTGGAGGGAAAATAATCTGGGCCTAAGGAGACGTGCCTCATGTAAGAGGAGGAGAGGTGGTGGTGCCTAAGGCAAAACCTTCCCTCTCTAAGACACCTTTGACATGATAGAGACATAAGAACATTTAGCAGAGTGTGGGAGACACATACAACTGGGGTGGGCAGAGTAAAACAGACAAGTGATAACCCTTTTTAGGGGCTCAGATTTACTCTGCTTTTCTTTCTGGTTTCTGTGGTGGCTAAAGCAGCCTAGAAAACTGGCAGTAACTCCAGGATCCTTCCTGAAAACTCTGGCTATTATTCTAAAGTTATAATAACTAGCCGTTTAAACTAACCATATGGTAAGGAAGAATTAACAGATTACTGGGCAGCCCTTTACCATGTCATGCTCCCGAAGAACATGCTTCCATAGACACAGTAAATTTCACATCTCTGCAAAATAAATCAAAACAAATTTACCTTCCTTGTACTATTACATAACAGCCTAGCTACAGAGCTTATACCACCCCCCCTTAAAAACACACCACACCAAAAGCCTATGCTCACGCATCAGTTTTTATAAATAAGAACGCTTCTATAAGCTTTTATCGGTGTTGCTGAGGTGGCTGAAGGTTCTGGCAGAGATAAATTCAGTAATTGCTACCACCAGACTTGGCCTTGTGAAAAAAAAAAAAAAAACATTCATGAAGAAAAATGGCTAAATGCACAGGCTCATGAATCATGGATGAATCAGCTCTCATGGTTGATCTTCAAAATCTAAAGAGGAACATGCCTCACAGCAAAGATGAGTCATCCCATTGAGAGAAGACTCATAGCAGTCAGTCACCCAGGTCAAATACACCAAAGGTTTTCTCCCCTACATCTGAAACACCAGTAGGTGAAATCCTGTCTTCACTGCATTCTGAAGCCACTTCTATGAATCCAGAAAGATTAAAGATTTCTCCTTTCATCTTCCTCAAGACAGAATAATTTGGGAGGGAATATTTGATATGGTCCTAAGCAAAGTACATTAATATATCAAATTGACTTTAGGACCCTTGGTTTAAAGGAGGTAGCCGAAAAGATTAGAAAACATTATGAAAAAGTAGAAATAAGGCATAGGAGTGGTAGATTATAATACTTCTTCAAAGCTGCTTATTTAAGAGCTATAAAGAAAACCTTGGCTTTCTCTGCGTGGAACCAGATTGTGGCTTCCTAAATCTAAATGTGTGAAGCTAATACCCCTAAACCCAAGATTGCTTCAGGTTTTCTCACCCTTAGGCATATCCCTTTCCGATGAAAGTCTGGCTGGGACCTACAGAATTAGCAGTTATTACTTTCTTTGCTAACTCGTCCACCCTAGACAATGTTCTGAGCCCTCAGGAGAGTCTCAAAACCTTTACATGCAAATTCTGCCAATTTTTTGGTAAAAAGAAATATCTCATCTTGCTTACAAGCAATCAAAGCTATATATATATTACTGATGATGATGATGACATCTCACCAACACTTTGTACAGTGGCATTAAATGATTCCCAGCTCTACTGGAAAAAAAAACCCAACATACATGTTCCCTTTCATTTTTTTAATGTTGCACAACATTGGTAGCTCACAATCACCTTCTGATTAAAGAATATGCCAATATCTTTAATGTCCCTCAGGTTTTTCAGCTGGTGTGCAGAGTTACCAAATCTATTAATATGCACTTTTAAACCTTAAACTCTATGATATTTCATTCACTTCTTAAGGCCATCTAGCCTCTTGAACTGGGAACGGAAATATCCCTTTCCTACTGTTGCCGTGGCAGAATCTCCCAGCTTTTTGTCCTTGGTGCATTCCACAAGCATACACTCACTTTTTGAATGTGGCACATCCGGGAAAATATGAACCGAGAAAAATTTTTTCCACACTACCCTCAAAGCTAACCAGAACCCCCTGGTTCCCCCCCCAGTGCTATCCTCACTGTGTGCTCTCCCACAGCAGAAGTTATATTTTTAGAGCCTCTTTCAAAAAAAGTTAAGAAAAAATTGCAATGCAGAGCATGTTATTATTAACATCAGACAAATAACTTTACAACTGTCCAAGCATTCAGTTTCTTGGATAAAGGCACTTGAAACCTTAGTTTTGGAACACCATTCAACCTTGACAAAATGAGGCTCTTTTACACCCTCTGATAATTCCCATTTTCAGCAAAAAACAGTAGATAATTACTGAATGTATTTGGTCTGTGTGGCAAGGTGGTGGCAGTGGGGCAGCCACAGGGTGGGCTCTGTGAGGAGGGAAGGGCTGCCCCATGCCGAACACGGCTAGTTCCAGCCTCCCCAGGGCAGGGTACGGCTGGGCAGCCAGAGGAGCCAGCGGCACCCCGGTGAGACCTACTGAAGAAAGGGCTGCATGCCATGAGAAGCAAGGGACCAGCCCTGCGAGCGGCAGGAGCAGCAGGAGGAAGGAGACAGTGCTGCCAGCGAGCCAGCAGAGACACCCCCCTGCTGCCCCTGGGGAGCCCACGCTGGAGCAGGTACCCACACTGCAGCCCTCGGAGGACCCCACACTGCGGGCGTGAGCGGAGCGGTCAGGAATGAAGGGGTGGAGTTGAACTGGGGACAAGGGCAAGGGGGAGAGGGAACACATTTTAGTTTTTGTCTTTGTTTATCACCATCAGCCAAATCTTATTCAATTGGAAATAAATTAAATTAATTTTCCCCGAGTTGAGTCAATTTGCCCCTAAGGGTAATTGGTAAGTGATTTCCCTGTCTTTATCCTGCCCCATGAGCTTTTTCATCTTATTTTCTCCCACTGTCCTGTTGAGGAAGGGAGTGAGAGAGCAGCTGGGTGGGTGTCTGGCAGCCAGCCATGGTCAACCCAACACATCAAATAAAGCTCCATTTTGTTCCCGTTTCTAAAATTCCTTTCTTAATTCTAGTTGATTTACTTTCTAGCTCCTCTCATAGAATTCCACTGTATTCTTACCGGTAGTTCACTTTATCCAGGTACAGTGATGTTCCCATTTGTATACGCCCCTCACATATCCCCATGAGATCAAAACATGCTCACGCCACTTGCTCTCTTCAACTGCAGAGGCGAAAGGCTTTTTGCACAATAAACACAGCTCATTTTAAGAAAGAGTACCTAACTGGAATACACAATATGGCCAATTATGACTAAAACCCATTCACACTTCTGAAATCTCACAACGCTCGGAAGCATAAAAGTAGCAGAGATCTTGTTTTGCTTTTCACTGCAAAGTTAAATCTCCATACACAGGAATAAATATATTTTAGATAAAGTGTTTCTCTTTTTTTTTTTTGCACACTTTTTCAGCATAGGACAGCACAGGAACAGTCACACTAATCTGCACTTCTCGAGCTTGTGCTTTATCCTTGCGATCACCTCTCTGTTTACTACTACCTTTTTAACACTGAAGATTTCAAATATATAGAGAAACATATACTCACTGTAGTACTGGCAAATCTGAAGTAATCATTTTTGCAGAACTCTTGAAAGTAAGAGCTACATAGAACTTCTTCTCAAAGTTATTATAAGACAACTACTTGGAAACCTCTTTCATAAAAAGAATGTCAACGTCCAGTCTGCAAAAAAGAGAAAAAAATTGTTAGTTGTGATTCCAAAAGAGTCATATATTGAATAAAAAACCCACTGTAAATGAAAATGGTCAATTCTGAAGTATCATCACTATTAAACCACATGAAATTTAGAATGGATGTCCCCAGGACAGCCTAATCATGTTCTTGCATTCAGTTTTTACAATTCTGTTTAGGCAACTTTACTACTTCTTTTTTAACTACATAAACTATTTTGCATTACCTCCCATATTTGTTTACAGTAACTCTAATATAAAAACATTGAGAAAATTTAAATAAGCAAGGTAAAATATGTAAGCATAAGCAATCAGAGAATGTGATGATTTAATGAATCTATTTTCTGGTCACACAATAGGCTAAATTTGCAAGACAAAAGTTTAATGAGAAACAGTCTTTCCTAGCTTCAAATCAAGACATCTGCACCTAAAAATCATACAAGTTTTGATTTAGGCACAACAAAACCAGTAAAAGATAATATTCCCGATAACATTCCCTTTAATGGAGCTACAGCTATTCAAATTAGACACACTGGCTCAGTTTTATGTGACTGAATTTTACAGAAGAGTAGTCAGAAGCTGTGCAACTCTCCAACTGCAATAGAAAGTATTTTAACCTGATGAAACTAAAGTGGTGAGTTTAAACAATAAACTAGACTGCATCTGTAGTACCACTACACCCACTAGTAAAATCTCTCTATCCAAAAGACTAATCAAGGAGTTGACTAATGAGAGCAGACATGACTTCACCGTTAAATAATGGCACAATGTGACAGATGCACTACTCTTTGATGTAATAAAACACAGAACTGCCATCCCATTCTTTCAGAAAATGCAAGTTCTGGAAAAACTGAAATTATTTATTTCCTTCTCCCCTTTCACAGATCTTGGGGTAATATAAATAGCTGCATGGAGCACTGCTGTTGAGGAATGGTAATGAATACCAAGGACTTAACTGTATGTTTGGAAACACGGGATATTTGAAATCTCTTATTCAAATATTTAATTTCTTCTCAATGGGCAGTTTTTTCTGTGCTCTAGTAGCTTTGCACAAGACAGCAGAAAAAAAAAAAGTCAAGCCAGAAAGAGGTAACGTGACTAGCACTACAGCATCTAAATATAACCGCACCACGGTAAGCAAAACAGCACTACACGTAAAGTACTACTTTCCATCCTACTATATGCACATCGGTATTTATTTACCAAAACCATAACTGTACAGCATGAACAGACTTTTTTTGCCTCTGGTTATTACAGTTCCAATTAGACTCACAGATGCATACAACTAGTTCTTCCAGTACTTAACTACTTCATGCTACCAACAGTTTTACTTACAATATCTCATCACCAAATTGAATTTTTTCCTACATACTACCATCTCATGGGCCATTTTCTTCTACTCTATCATCAAAAAGCCACTTCTGTGAATATTTGTTTTGCAAAAAAGATAACTTAGTTTGAAATGACAGTTACCACTCTATCATTAACAGTTTAAAGGGGGTCATTTTCCATGGCCAGTGGTGTGAAAGCTCTCCAGTTTCACTGTAAGACACAAACAGCCCGAGTTCTTGAAGAACAAAAAATGTTACATGATATGATATTTGTGCTATTTCCATAACTTGGTTCCATAAGAATATTTCTTCGTTAGAGACAATGTTTTAAAGGATATGATTACTCTTAACAGGGGAATGACATTCCCATTCAACAACATCAAGCAACTATTTCAGGCACTTGTAAGAATTTATTATAAACAAACATAGCTTCAGACTGAATTAAGTTTCGAGTTGGTTTTCTATACGAAGAGAAAGAGGTAATGTTCAGATCTCCGAAACGGACAGGTGCACTACGCTCGGAACAAAACGCACACCGGTGGTCACGAAATACTAATATTTAGGTAAAATGTAATAAGAATATTTAATAAAATCCTAAAATAGAAGAAAGGTTTTGATTAAGCTTCTGCAAATATTTTTTCCTCCTGCCATGATGAGTAGATGTACGAATCACTGTAATACCTTCCCTTTCTTTAAAAAGTATATTTTTTGTACACACACAAGCACACATGCACTCACACACACACTCTTCTGTTTGCTAACTAGACCTCAGAGGAAACCTACCCATCTTGGATCTTAAGATTCTCTAATTCTAACATGATACTGGGCAATCTTACTTTTCAAAAGAACTTTCAAAAGAAGTTCAATAAAATTGATGTGCATTTCACGTGAGATATTTTCCACAGGTGTTTAAGACATCCTGCACAACTGTTATCTGGAATTTCTTTTTTTAATTTTGTTTTTTAACCTGGTTGTGACCCTTCACAACTGTTGTGCTGTGCATGCTTGGATATAGTAACCGGCAGTACACAACTGCTCTAGGGAATGCTTCCAGACGTACAGAAAAGTGTACTTGCTCATAGATAACTTATTCAAAAAGAAAGGTCCTGGCCTAAAAGAAAGTAGGGAGTGAAGGGTATAGAGAGCCAGAAGGAGAAGAGGGGAGCTGTGTCATTCAAAAGCAACTCAAGAATCAAGGAAGCTGGACCCATGGCCTTGATACAGCGGAACTGGCAGACAACCTGACCCACACGGAACTGCAATGGCTCGTGGTATTTTCTCAAAGTCCCTATGCTGAACAGCAAACTGCAAAGCAGCACTGGAAAAAATCCATCTGTATGTGGATAGGTCCAGACTGGACCATCTAGAAGATGACATAGTTGCCCTTCTACTGTCTTGTGTTAATAAAAGCACTTAACAAGGGTTACGCCAAAGAGTGCTAAAATACAAGAACTGTCAATGCTGATGAGCTGGAGAATGAACAGCTCAGGAGGCAGAAGCCCCAGAATACAATGCACAACCCTGCCCATTTTGTGGGACTGACCAGAAGTGGAGTCTTACACTGCATGGAATAACGCCTCCCCCTTACACAACCCAAGTCATCCGTGTCCCTCCACGCATCCAATCCAGTCCTGCTGGCTATTCTGCTCTGGATGCTCTTTCCTCCTCAACCCAGACACTCAGCTGAGGTTAGGAAACTCTTAGTCCTGGGATAACTGCCTTGCAACTTCCCTCAACAGTAACATTCCTCTGCACTCAAAGAAATACCACCACTTGCTTCCAAAATTCAGTCATAAATTACCACCCATGTTGCTTAGGCTTGGTTTGGAAATAAAGTCAGTCACTATAGTGACTAATGAAAAGCTTTATGTGCTTGGAACAGAGTTCTCGATTTAGTCGTGCAATTAAGTTTGACAACTGTGGAAAAATCATTGATCCTCATGGACTACACAAATGTGAACCTTCACATTTTTTCTGGTTTTAATAAAAGGAACACCTGTCTTTAAAGATTATGTCCTTACAAACAAGAAAAATCCAACTCTCCTCCTTTCTGTCCTGCTTGGCCTGAGGAATAAGGCATTGATTAAAAAAATCCTGAAAGCTTGACAGATCCCCATTTTGTCACCTTTCTCCTGGGGAAAAGAAGAGCAGGGAGGAACACTTCATACTTTTGCTTTTTGGGTTATTGAAACTATAATAAACACAATATAGCCAAACAAGTCCTTCTACTTGTGTTCAACTGCTTCTATTTTAGGAGTTTAAAATAATCTGATGTTGATGATTGTTGATGATAATCTAATTGATGATGATTCGATGCCAATTTTAGTGACCTTAGCACGTTTGTAGCTTTTTAAACCTGCACATCTGTATTTTAAGATGACATAAATCTATGCTGGCATAGTTAAAAGTGACCCATAGAAGAATATAAAGCAGGCAGTAGTAGAGACCATTCCGTTGAAATATAAAATGGGAAAACAAATGTTTATTTTTTGCTTCTGTTTTTTTTAACCGCACACAGTAACGAGGGTAGACATAATGACCATTATATAAAACTGTTTCTTAAAAAAAAAAGGCAGTCTTTTCTAGTAAGTTGTCAGTTTTATGATAATTTTTTCTTCAATAAGTATCTCATAATAAGCTTAGCTTTAAGAAAGACTCTACAATTTCACAACAATAAATCCGATACATGCATTCCATCAATATTTTCCATAGTTTCCACTAACATGTATCTACCATTATTTTTTGCAGTCTTTAGATTGTTATTTGCCTCCTTGGTGCTGAAGCAATCTACCCATTTTAGCCAAACAACCAACAAAGAAATGAAAAGATTGACATGACCCCTGAAACCTGACAGAGTTGTTCCAAGCAACTATCTGGTAGCAGCAACCAAATCCAGTTCAACTAATGTTATTATAAACTAGGTACCTGCAGGCTATATAGCTGAAACCAAAACTTAAAACCAAACAAAACACCCAACTACTAGGTTTAGCAATAGGAGTTACATCATTATTAAATCCATTGCCTAGAAGACATCTAAAATAAGAGATGACTGGTATTTGACGGACTCCCATTCAAAATCCTTTCCTTGTTGACCAAGCAACCTTGTTCCATCCAAGTGCAAAATATATTCAAACAATGGCTCATGCTAATGAAGCAATACCTTCTACTACTTAATCCGTAATGCCTGTACACCATATCTTCATTTTCCATTTAAAATTACTTTGCTTTCTCCCTCAGTGCTCCTTGTTACGTCTTTTCTTGCAAGGTGAAAATTGATAAAGCAGTGCACTTCTGCATCCCATTAAGGCCCAAAGGAAGTTTGAGAACTCCAAACATACTGCTTGTGCAGACAAGAAGCTATAATACATGATGGTGTGCCATGCTGTTGCAACAGCACCATAAAACAGGACGTGTAAACCTCAAGTTTTTCATATTGAGTTCAAAGACAAGATCTGTACCCTCAATATTCTTCCCCAACAACGGCGTTTGACATCTAGGAAAAAGCCTGCATCGGCAGCAAATGACAATTCTGTTAGAAGGCAGCATGTTGCAGGCCAAGACAGAGCTCCAAAAGCTTTCATCAACAAGGTGAGAGAGGGAAGATCTCCCAGCCAGGCAGATAAATTCTAGCCTTTTACTGCTTTATCCAACCCCTTGCATTGCCTTGGGCACACCACTTAAATCCTTCCTGCTTGGCTACCCCATCTGCAAAGTGAAAATAATATTTAGAAATTTAAAGTGTAAATTCTAAATCCCACAGAAAAGTCATCAGGAGCTAACCCAGTAACAAATTTACCAAATGCTGCAACGTGTCCTTCATCACTCAGGTTTTGTTCAATTTGGATTATGTATTTCTATAAGCACAAGCTTTATTTCTACTACAGGTTTGGATCTTGAAACAAATTAATTTGTGTTGACCCTGCAGCCACTTGAACCAAAAGCCAAATTAAACCACCTCTTCCAGCTCTGATTTTGAAAACAGATAGCATCATTTAAGGCCCAACAAGACATAAGGCTTATTTAGCCTATCATTAAGATAATTTCATTGAAGTTCTACACAAAATTTAAATTTCACATTATAACATTTTGGTATTTAAACCAAGATTGAAAGTCCAGTTGATAGAAAAATTAACACTAAGCACTAGCGAGTTCCTTCAATGCCTCAAGTACATAGCAAGCTCTGTCGATACATGGCCTACAATAATCTTAATGCAGTCTAACTGTGATAGAAGGAGGTATTATTAGGAACAACTAGGCCAGTGCAGCATGGCAATGCTTTGTCTCCTACACCCTTCAAAAGCACGCTGGACATACTATTATTACTCCACATCCCTCTCCAAATATGTCTCCCCACTATTGCTGTTATTCATTTAATACCCAGTAGCACTTGCAGTTCCCAACCTGCAAAAGCTCGCCAACAACAAAAGCGAAGAACTGGGAGAGTTGGTTGATACACCAGGTGCTTCTGCTGCCATTCAGTGGGACCTGGACAGCCTGGAGCAATGGACAAACAGGAATCTCAGTAAGTTCAACGAAGGGAACGGCACAGCCCTGCACCTGGGGAGAAACAACCCTGTGCACAGGTTTGGGACCGACCATCTGGAAAGCAGCTGCTCCAAAAGAGATCCAAGGATCCTGATAGGACAACAACCTGAACAGGAACCAGCAACGCGTCCTTGTTGCAAAGGCCAACAGCATCTCCTTGGCTGCTTTAGGCATGGTACTGCCGGCACATCGAGAGGAGTGACCCTTCCCCTCTGCTCAGGGCTGATGAGACGTATTTGGAGTGCTGCGTCCAGTGCTGGGCTCCCCCGTACCAGAAAGACACAGATATATGTTGTTTTGCGGTAAAGGGACAATTTTGAACAGTGTGGCACGTGGTTTGGCTAGGGGTCTTTCAGAAGGACGGAGTTATCGGAACAGCAAGCTGAGGATGGACAATTGGGGTTTCCTCAGAAAATGTCAATAAGAAATTAATACATAAAACAAAAAAGGGAAGCGAGCTCACCGAGGTAGTGCGTATAACACAAGAAAAACATGAGGCCAAGAACAGCAAAGCGAGACTGTACACAAAATTAAGACATTCAGTAGATCATTCATCGACTAAAGTTTCTTTTGTTCCCATTCTTTAAAGGTGTTTCCAGATGTGTTACATATACACATGGGAACAACAATTATCACATGGCAAGCCCTAGGTGTCCACTTCACATTGGCTTCAATGTCAGTGGTCTCCTCAGTGGCACCAACATGTAGAACTGACTCTACAGGCGCGACAGCTGTCGCTGCTTCCTCTCACCAAATGCTTTCAGCCTAGAAAGGTACTGCCCAGTCAGCCAGAAAAATAATCTCAAGTCTCGCTTTCTAGTGTGCAATATTATTCTGTGCTCTTCACAATTACCAATGCAAGACCTTACACTGAAAGGTTAGGCAAATCACTTCTTGCAGAGCTGGGAATAAAATTCTTAAATCACAAAAACCTCCAAGCATTAAGTCATACTATCACGTTTCTATACTTAGTTTTCGGTCTCTAAAAGTATGTGAGCTGCCAAAACCAATCAGTTTTTCCTCTATCTTCTGCTACTATTTTCAGAAGGTAGCAGTTAATTCCTGTACTGTGCACGACTGTGCCGAGGCACTGACACTAAGATTACACAGGAAAGCTGATATAATCTTTTAACCATGGCTATAATGTAGTTGATTAAAATGCCACACATCACTCAGACAATTTCGTTTGGTCATCTCCAGAGTTTACTCAACAGTTTAACTATATTATCATGTACTGCTTTCTTACAATGCCTGGGGTTGCTAATACTAAAGATATTAACCAAATGCTTTGTGGCAAACAACTGCCTGTAGATATGGCTTGCTCAACAACAGGAATTTTATCCTTTTCAGTTTGGAATTTTTTTAAATAGAAATAAATTTGATGGACGGAGCATATGAAAACAAGATTGCTTCCCCTTTGTTATTCTTACAGACTCTTCAGACATAACTGTTCCTCACTCCGCGGACACCTGGTGAGACACTTGACCTGATTTTCTGCAGCACTGAGCATTCACAACTGTGACCGAGATCACTGGGGGCTACAGGCACTCCGTCACTCATAAGGCAAATAATTACGGTCTGATTGCATAAGACTAAGTGTTAAGGCACTGAGTTCTAATTCTAGTCCAATATCTGGATGATTAAGATCTAAATTAACAACTTGCTCCTTGCCGTCTGTCCATTAGGATAACATCAGCTATCTACCAGCCTCCTACTTACCTACTTTGAACATAAAATACACATAATGAAAGGAGCTCTATAAAGTTAGGTTCTATGATCCTCTAATTGTGAGCATGAATAGATGGATCCTTGAAGTCTTCTGCTTCTCGGCACTTGGAAATACAAGACTTGGAAGAAGTCTTGAGAAGATAAGCTCACTCATGTTTTTAAGGTGATGCAAGAGCATTAGGAGTCACAAAAAAGTCAATAGGACAAATTTAAAGTTGAGAGAGCTTTTTGCCTATCACGGACACTGTGGAGTCATCCTCCCAAACAAAAGACTGAGCAGTCAATGAAAACTTGCAAAAGACTGAGCAATAGTATGGCTAGTGTAAGTGTTCACCATACCTCAGGATACGGTTTTAAAAGATAGCTCAGTTATCAAGACACGAAATGCTTCCCCCCCAGAAAAGGCCATCCTGTTCAGCTGATTTCTTAGTGAGCCAATTCAGCTCACTATAATGGCATAAAACTTCTCAGGGTTTTGCACAGTTAATTTTAGCTGGCCAGGCCAGGGCTCCAGGCGGCCCAGAACCACCTGTGCGCAGGAAAGCAACAGGAGACTACGGCTGGCCACAGACAAGACCGAAGGAGGGTGACTTCTCTTTCAGTACATAAAAACTGCTGCAAAGGCAACAGAGGGGGAGAATAAACTCTTTCTCAGAGTGAGAAAAGGACAAGTAATGTTCTTCTCTCCTTTGTAGAGGAGGCTTATTCCTAGGAGATTGAAACAGCTGGGAAAAAACATAGACAATGCTTGGGGAACACAGCCTGCTTTGGGTCTGAAAACATGGTGTTACTGTAACTGTGCCTGCCGGAGGGGAAAGGGTGGGAACTAGATGAACTCTTGATACCCCCCCATTTCTTCTAATGTTTCTGTGACTTCACCCTCAATCAAATCCATGTGTGACAATAATTAAAATTAAATCCAGTGATTAAATTCACACTCAAGCACTTCAGTGACTGCTTATTCCTGCAAAATAATCTACATCTAGAGGAAGGCAGGAATCCCTGGTTTAGTCAAACACATTTAGACGGTCACACGGGCTTTGGATTTTCATCGCCGTACAGCACAACAGGCCAAGAACAGGCGCATCAGAAGCAGTGTTAATAGATTTTTATACTACCTCAGAAGAGTGTTTACTCATCTGTAATTTTTCTCGGCAGTGGACATCTGGTGTTCTATTATTCATTGCATCTGGAAAATTGCCAACAATAAAACCAGTTTATACAGAAAGAAGCAAAGCCTGACATACAGAACCCTGGAATAAAGGAAAAAACTCTCAGAGTGATTCAGGGACTTGTTCTTTGGGCATTTGTTTCTTTGTTTTGTCGTTTCTTTTCTCATCATATGGGACTCTGATGAGAAAAGCCAAGAAGAACTGCAGAACATTTTGTCCAGATTATCAAAGAAAACATGCATTTTGAAGTCACATATAAATTAAAATTTCGGTACTTATATGATCTTTATGGGAGTGTGCATATAGGCTCAAGGAAAATAAGGTCACTAATATAACAACTTCTCTAAGTTCACGCAGCTGCTAACAGAAAGAATAGTTAATGGTTAACATAGAGAGACTCTTGAATGTATCAAGTAGTAGTAAATGTAGGACCACTCTAAAGTGTAATATTCTACCGGCTTCCTGATAGGCACCTTTAGTACCCTACCCTCAAAAGAACACAAAGGCACAATCATTCTTCAGAAGAAGGTGGTAGCGTTGAAAGACCATGTTAAAGCATTCCTGCCGCTGAAAACTGCTCATTCAGAAAACCACGTGTCTCGCACTCCAAGCTTCGAGGAGCAGCTCCATCAATTTCCTAGTTGCTAGACCTGTCAGGATCCTTGTCCTTACAAAGACGTCATGATCCAAGTCCCTTGAACAGCAAAGATTTCTGCAAGTTATCTAGGTGTGGCTTAAGTATTGAAAGCCTCTACTCAGTATTCATACTTACTCCAGAGAGAACCCTCACAAAGCTTTAGGCTGAGAGAGTCTTTCAGTCCAGGAACTAAAAGATCCTGAAGTACCAGTTTTCCCCAGTCTGAGGACTTCAGCAATACTCATATAACAAAAATCTATGGATTCCTGTACTACTGCCTCTCTATTAACAGGCTGGAGATTCAGCTTAACCCTCAGCCTGATGTAGCTAATTGGCGTCTGTTTTACTAAGGTTCCTTTTTCACTCAAATACAATCTTTTTGTGTGCACAAGGGTATGTGGATTTTCTAAAATTATTAAATCCCTCGTGTTTTGAGCTCCTTAGAAGAGAGGTTGCATTTAATAAAGGGATTAGCAAATATCCAATAGGCATTACTATAAGTAGCATAATGCTGTCGTTCTGCAGCGAGGCAGTCTACATAACCTTGCTTTTAGTAACCATTTTTAACTTGTGCTATCATTAAGTGGATAGGGTCCCACTGACGCTTTTCGTTTAAGCAGGAATAAATTTCAACAAGAATCATGAAGAAAGCTGTTTTCCTTCATTTGTTAACTATATTTAGCCCAAATAACTCTGTATATTTTTATTTTTTAAAAAAATCCCATTTGCCTTAGCATAAAAGGGCCTTTTCAAAAGAGCTCACAGTCGCACAGATCTTTTGATTCTTGATTCTTGGCACTGCTGGAATATCGACAGTATATAGTGGTGTACCATGGAGATGGAATAATTCCCATATCCTTCCTCTACCCATTAGGCGGAGTATCTAAATTACAAACACCTGCGAAGTTCCTAAAAAGAGTTTGCAAAAACTGAACAAGAACCAAAAAAAGTAGCAGAGGTAGACCAGAAAAGATTAAGTTAGCCAATACAGTCGTTAAATAGAACTATACATATATAAATTACAGAATCAAACCTCACCTCCCAACAATTCCCTGAGAAAACCAAATCCCATATCAAAGCAGACACCCTTCACCTACATCTTGCACCACTACAATCCCACTTCTGAAACAACCCACAACTGCAACCTTTCAGGGAAAAACTACCCAAGCCTTAAATCCCACCCTGTCCTAATACCAAAGAAAGAGCTGTAGTAATCCCAAACCCTGACAATCAGCAAAACAAACTGGAAACTCTGACTTTATTCCTCTTCACCTTAAAACTTTTTTCAAGTTCTCTTCCCAATAAACTAAGTAACCCTATTCTACTACTCTACGAACTTTTATATACGCTCCCCAAGACTGACAAGCCTGGCAGGTCTTTAATCCAAATACAATAGATGGAACAAAAACCATCAGGATGCATTAAAGAATTTCTCTCTCTACTACTCAGTGAGCCAGTTATCTTCAAGACAAACTAAACTGCATCTATAAACTACACAATTTAAATCATCCCTCCATCAAAGCCATCAATGCTACTGCAAATGTATTAAATCAGATCACCAACTTCTCATTGTGATACCATTAATAACTTACAAGAACAATAACCCCAGAATCCATATGCTGCTAAATACCATCAATCCATTCTAACCTGACACTGCCTCAGTCTGAAGGCACTAGAACAGACCCATAAATATGCCGAAATCCTCATGGGCTTACTTAAGGAAAGAGATTCTAAAGATATAACCAAGCCTATTCTTTTTCTAAAACGTACAGATGACATTTATTTTGTAGTCTGAAAACTCATACTCTTTCAAAGTCATCCAACGTGTGATACCAAGCACTTCTCTATCACTGTTCCCAGAGTTTACACTGATACCGGTTTCCTGTACACCAGACCAACACACCTACTGTCACAAAGTCAACAACAGCATGAAATTCAAACAAGCCATAACGTCTAGGCAGCATATCATGAACCGCAGCGTGTGCTGTGAGGGCGCTCATCGTTGCACTCCTTCACTGATCTGAGGAGAACTTTCCCCAAAGACACTGCTACACAAGAACATATCTACAGTTTGAACGAGCTGAATCAACATCACTGAAATGTACTCCAATAGTTGCTGCTTGTATGTCCTTGACTATTATCAACGTCACAGCCTATGACTTAAGGCAATTATACAGTTAAAACCTCTACAGGAAAAGTGTACCTTAAAATACTTTCCCCTCATCCTCCAATCTTACAACAACCCAACCACCACAATAAACCTGTGAGGAGAAACACATTTTTCCAATGGACACATGTAACGGTGTTGGAGTTAAAAAATAATAAGCCTTGCAAATACGTTTCCCCAGTGACCGTAAATGCCTCATACTGCAATCAAAATTCAGACCTAAATCTGCAGATCCCAGACTAACATAGTTCACCAGAGTCCCAAGATGACTTCCCCGCAACTACACAGCTGAAAAGCAGCAGGACTAGCAGCAAACACTCAGAAATAATGATTTACCAGCAGAACACTCCACAGAAAAAAAAAATATTCCACTTACAAGTGCTCACTCCTGATCATAGAGACTTAGGAAAACACATGGCTGGAAATTAAAAATTCATAGTTATTTTAAATAATTGACTCAAAAGGGAAAGAGGCTTTATTACGCATTAGTTTCCTCCATCCCTAGGTTATGATGCCTCCATATTCCATGGCCAAGATAACTTATCTGTCTGCCCCACAGGAAATACTGATTTTAACATCCTCCCCCACTGCAGCAGAGCTCACAGCAATTAATTGCTTTCCACTTGTACTGAGCTCAAGGATTGTGATTTTATTTCAGGCTAAAGATGTTTGATCTGGAAGCTCGTCTACTTTTACACAGCAATGACAACTGACCTAAAAAAAAATACATCACCTGTACCCACAAGCCTCTCCTGAAATGGATTCTGACTCAAGAGGGAAAAAAGGAATCTAAGGACTCAAGAAATTAAAGATAAGCTAAGCAGGGTCAGCTACTCACCAGCGCTCCCCAATGACCTCCCTGACACACCAGTCACAAGAAATCAATGAAATGATAAGAAGAAATAGGAGAGGAGTTATTATCAAGTACTATGTAAAATTGGAAATAGTTCTGCAATAGTCCAAAATGCAAATATCACCAGGGAAAGACAAATTAGCACCTGGGAACCAGATTTATTTTAGCTCAGTAAATAATCCTGAAGAAAAGCTTTCATCATACAGTGCTGAAATTATTTTTGGTTAGTCAACAACCCCAGGAAGAATCAGTAGGGGGTGAAACTGTCTAGTCTTTGCTTTTTAAATATATCTTGCACACCACAATAAATCCATTGAAAGGGAAACTTCCTCGGGAAAAAATGCTTGAAAAAAATAATCTCTTTCATTGCTTGTTCATTGTTCCAGATACAGGAACGATGACTGTACACGTGGAAGAAGATAATCGCGCTGTGTGAAACCAGTTAGTTAAGAGCCCAGTTCCAAACTGGACGAAGTGAGAAAGCAGACAAGCATTATCTGAAATACGAAGAGGAGAGGCAAGAACAGAGAAGCCAATGCACGAGCTGGACAAGAAGCTGACTCAGCTTCATTTCCCAAGGACTTCAAATCCACCCAGGCTGTTTGCCCGTCATCTCTTGACTATTTCCAAACACATTGCGAAGCGCAAACAGCTTCGACAGACGGACAGGTACATCAAAAGATTAGTTATTACAATAAGCACTGGCTGAGCCTAGTGCTCCTGTGAGGGTGGAGGCAGGGGCAGGATCAGCAGAGGTACTATTTGTCCTGTGTATCAGGCACACAGCTCAGAGCCTGTCGCCCACGCGTCCTGCTCCACCCAGCCCGGGGAAAGTGTCGAGGTGCACAACACTGCAGTGGAGGTGCCTCACACAGGGTGGAGAGCCTTCAAGGGCACGGGTAAACTAGTGGATTTACTGCAGTAAGGAACGTAACGTAAGGACGTAACCAGGCTTCACTAATTCCACTGACCATACAATTTATTTCTCACCTTCTTCCTCTTTGCCTTTTAAGATTGTTTTTCCTCTTGACTCAATACAAACACATTTATTTGGAGACATGATGACAACACAAACTGTAAAGCTATTACCAATTTATTTGGATACCCAGACTGTAAGTCGCAAACACTGATGTTTGGGTTTTTTTAACCATATTTTGCATGCTTACAGAAATACAGGAACCCCTTTTTATTTCTGAACAATTACTTAGACAAGCACATGACAAAAACTGGAAATAGTGTGACTGTGTCTGAGCAAACATCACTCATTTTCCTGCTACTCTTCTGTGAGCTTTAAAGCCTAGTCAAAAGTGCTTTCTCCCAGTAACACTGAGAGCAGCCCTTCCTCCTAGACAAGGAAGAATTTTTGATCTGGGAGATATTTACCAAAACAGTTCAGACTATTACAGCTGTTGGGCTTAATGAAATAGCTTAGATAACGCTTTAGCCAAAATGGGCCACTTAAAAAGAGACAGAAGAAAGAAGAGGTCTTGCCTCACTTGGAAAGGTTGCCATCGGATGAAAGCTGCTCCATGATGCTAAGGAAGGCATCAGGATTTCCAGCATGAACTGGTAGAGTGCTTTACTTTGCTAAAGATACCCAAACAGAAAGGAAACCTTGTGGTACTGGAAAGCTAAAACATGGGCTTTTTCAGCAACCCAAACAGTAACCCCTTCCCCTCCCATGGAAAAGGAAGGGGGGAAAAAAAAAAAGCAGCCAAACCTCCTCCCCACCCCGATCCCTAAAGATAGGTAGCCTCGACTGAACTGAGAAAGGAAATCAAGCATTAACTACTAATAGACTAGAAATACAGAGTAGCTGCAGTGAGATGCCTCACAGAAAACAGATAAAAATCAGGAATTTATCTGCAGGAGCCGTGCTGCACAAGCCAACATCTCCGAGAGACCCAACAACAGGAGCAACTTAGAATCCCGGGGCTGTCCTGATATAACCAAAACTTGCTCAAAAAGGTTTTAGGGGTTTAGGGGTATCTGGCTAGTTTCAGAGCCTGTGGAAGATCACAGCTCCATTCAGGGGAAGAGGAGAGCGGCCACCCCAAGCAAAAATACGGGCTGGGCAGAGAATGGACTGAGAGCAGCTGTGAGGAGAAGGACTTGGGGTGTTGGTTGATGAGAAGCTCACCATGACCCAGCAATGTGTACCTGCAGCCCAGACAGCCAGCCGTGCCCTGGGCTGCATCCCCAGCAGCGTGGGCAGCAGGGCGAGGGAGGGGATTCTGCCCCTCTGCCCCGCTCGGGTGAGACCCCCCTGCAGCGCCGTGTCCAGCTCTGGAGCCCCCAGCACAGACAGGACATGGACCTGCTGGAGCGGGGCCAGAGGAGGCCACGGAGGTGATCAGGGGCTGGAGCACCTCTGCTGTGGAGACAGGCTGAGAGAGCTGGGGGTGTTCAGCCTGGAGAAGAGAAGGCTGTGGGGAGACCTTATTGTGGCCTTCCAGTACCTGAAGGGGGGCTACAGGAAAGCTGGAGAGGGGCTTTTAACGGAAGCATGTAGTGATAGGACAAGGGGTAATGGCTTTAAACTGAAATAAGGAAGACATTCTTTACTATGAGGGTGGTGAGGCCCTGGAACAGGTTGCCCAGAGAAATTGTGGCTGCCCCATCCCTGGAAGTGTTAAAGGCCGGGTTGGAAGGAGCTTTGATCAACCTGGTCTAGTGGAAGGTGTCCCTGCCCATGGCAGGGGGGTTGGAACTGGATGATCTTTAAGGTGTCTTCCAACACAAACCATTTTGTGATTCTAAATGATGAAAATTAAGGTCAGCATTCAGAGCATGTATCACACTATCTTCAACAACTGGAACAGAAAAACACTTGCTACTCACAGAATTCTCTGCTTAGGTACAGTAATGGTCTGTAAAAGGCCTACTAATATCAACCTGCTCCTTAGATATTCACCGGGAAGAGATTTGTGAAGCTGCGTGTGAGAGACTAAGCAAAAAGGAAAAATTAATGGATTAACCTCTTGCCTAGAAGAGAAGAGAATTGTCTTACCTCTACCGTCAAATACAAGACACTGAAAATAGAAAAGGCACAGCTCTGTAAGCACTGCTGGTAAAACTGCGTGAAACATAACAGAAGCTCCGGAAGAGAGAAACTGCCATCACCAGAAGCTGAGGCTCTCCAGTGAGAGGGGAAATTCCAGCAGCTGATCCACACAAGAGGTTATTTTCCCCTGTAAGACTTCTTAGCTTTTGTTTTTGCAGAGAAGAGATCAGACCATACAGTTTTCAAGGTTGCATAATTTGCAGATGCTTTCTTCTGTACTTCGGAAATATAGGAAGAGGATTTCCAGTATCTTCACACAGTTACATAAAATGAAAATACATACAGTAACTGATATTTGAAACTGTCAGGCTGTAAGAGCACGAGTGGGAATATTTTGAAAGCATTTCCTTAAACAGATTCTCAACTCCCATGAGATTAGAACAAGTTCTAACTGAAAACTGTAACCCCAGGAGTTAAATAAGGGAACATTTGCTCTAGGAACAATCTTTACAGAAAATACAAGGAAGATACAAGCTTTCATTTTTCTTATAACTGGTCCTACCTCCATCTCCCTACAAATTATTCAAATAAATTTAAACATTAATCTATAATCATTGCCTTCACCCTTGAGTCAAAGTTAGAGCAAGCTTTTCCAGAGTACGCAGTATATACGAGTACATTTAATCAAGCATTCAACAATCATTTAAATACTAAAAAAAATGACAAGGAAGTTTTTTCCAGGGGTTAAATCAACACTCAGCACTTTCACAAATCAAGTTCTCAAAACACAGAGAGCATGACTAGATATAACAGACTAGATATAAGGAAGAATTTTTTACAGTGAGGGTGGTGAGACCCTGGCCCAGGTTGCCCAGAGAGGTGGTCGATGCCCCATCCCTGGGAACATCCCAGGCCAGGCTAGACGGGGCTCTGAGCAACCTGCTCTAGTTGGGGATGTCCCTGCTCACTGCAGGGGGTTGGACTGGATGGGCTCTGAAGGTCCCTTCCAACCCAAACTATTCTATGATTGCACAGAAAAAAAAAAAAAAAACAACACAAACCCAACACAGAATAGAGATTTTCTTTTTCAGTAGAGTCTTGGGATGAGGTTTCATACAATGGTTGAACCAATCTGATGGGTTGCTGTTGTCAAAACCGCAATCCCTGTTCTTTACTCCTACTCCTGGCCACGTGTTCCTGCTCCTTCCTTTATGGTAGCTTTGATACTGGTCTGGACCTCAGGAAACCAGCAAATGGGGAAAGAAGAGAAGGTAGCAAGCGGCTCAAGTGGTACTGCCCTGCCTCCACTCCTTACCATGATGTCTCACTGCTCCCATCCAGACAGCAGAACGATTCTACCATATTGATTCAACTGCACATGCAGCACGGCTTGTTCATTTCTTTTGGAGAACAAGAAAGTCAACACAAAACAAAGTTCACATTATTATACTTCTTTTTTTTAAACAACACTCTAATTTGCGAAAAAATCTAGTGGATTACAGTATCATAAAATGCTTGCTACACTTGACTTCGTTTTCATTTATCATAATCTAGAATGTGTTATCTTAACTCACTGATTTTCTAATATGTTATGGCAGTGTTAATGTAAGACTGAAAATAGTGGCCTGGCTACAGGTTAATCACTCTAAAAGAGATATATGAATGCTCTCTAATTAGAGTGGTATAATGCCATTAAAAAAAAAAAACAGAAGATACTATTAGAGAACTCTTTCAGAGAAGAATACAAATGCAAAGAATTTGGGAAAGAGTCCTCTGCAAAGTACTTTTAGTTAAGTTTCAGAGCAAACTAAAACCAGAATTCAGCAGGAAAGAGCATGTTCAGCCCCTCTGAAAATCCCAGTCTCTGCCTGCCGTCCACGTACACTGACCTGAACTGCAGCTCCCGCGGTTCCTCCCTCCTGTGGCTGCACTGGCGTGTGGCTTCTGCCCATTTACTCAATTCAGGAAATCATCTAGCACCTTTAAAAACTGTTTTCAAGATGTCTGTATCTGGATCAGCTCCCTGAACCGGCTCACCCCTTGTTCACATGAGTGCAGGATTAGTGCTAGGGAAGAGTCGGGAGCGGCCAGGGGACCACGAGGCTTATATTGGCCTAAATGGCTATGGAAATGCATTGTACCTTGCTGAAAGGGCTGAATGAGGAAAGAGCTGAATGAGGAAAAAAAAAAGCAATTTCTCAAAATTTTAACTTCCAGCATATAATACAGATGTAGTTTGTCTTAAAAAAAATATATATCTTCACGCTCAATAAATACAACACATTGCTTTTGGATCAACTGAACACTATTCCTTTCCTAACCAAACTCTGAAGATGTCAAAGGAAAAGCAGAATGAGATTAAGGCAATTGGGGCTTTTTTTTATAATCTTTGCATAAATAGAAAGAAAACATCTAATTATAGCAGCTGATAGCCAGTTTCTTGCCAATACATGCAATATCCTAAGTAAGCATTTTCTCCACAAAATTATCTTACCCTGTTTTTGAGGGGAGAGGACAGGGAGGGGGGAAGGGCTACCTTCTTTCTGACTCTTATATTTCTCATTTTTCTATCAGTATTAGTCTGCATTAACAGCCAAATCATACACACACACACACACTCACACACAACACTGCCAGTGACCTACTAGAAAGTTGCTATAGCAACGACTGCTTTCAGAAATACATGGTGTGCATTTTAAGTGCCATCATAGTGTAACTCATCTGTCAATTAATAACCACGGCTCCGGCTAACACATCCCATCCACCAAAAAAAAATAAAAAATAAACATTGTGGCTTTATGTCTACAAAAGGAAATATCTGGAAACCTACTGCAGGCTTAGACTCGCTACCAATAAGAAAAAAGATCACATATTTAACACCAAGATGTAACTCTTATATTTCTATTTAAGCGCACAAAATTGATGAAGTATGAAAAAACTTCACTGAAATCTCGAAGGGGGAAATCATTCATACGTATCATTAAACATCTAATTTAAGCAAGTCCAAGCTACTTGTAAAATCATCTATAGGAGCATAATTTAATTTAGGTCTGTTATTTGTATTGTGTAAAATCCCTGTAATAAGAAACACTACCACTGTATTTTAAAACATGGTGAGTAAACCAAAAATTGGGTATTCTGTTTCATCCTCACTAGTCTTCATGAAATCACCTGCTCAAGTTTTTTGTCATTAGCTATCAGACTAAGTGAAACACACACTCTTTCTCCGGACCTAGTTATCTACGAATCTGTGGTTGGTGTGCCCGGTGATAACTATTATACACAAAGCATGACCACAGTAAAGGAGTACACATCTAAAATGCCAACTAGTTGTTGTCAGAAATCAAACTTCAGGAAAATTCAGTTATTACAGTTACAACACTTCACAGTAGTGTAGTACTACCAGCAGTAGCTTCTTTACTATTACTTCCTCCCAAAACCCTGCCTTATTCTAGCAGGTTATTTTCATGAAAGTGCATGTACTAAACACCAAGTTTTTGCCTATCTCAGCTACAACACACGTCCTGCTCATCGACTGTCCTGTCTGACCTTTGAAGTGCATTTTAAAGTGGAGACTATTCTCTGAAGGGTCATCGGAAAGTTTTGAAAAGACTCTGGATCATCAAGTGCCACTTCTGTCAATGGTACAGAACGAAACACTGCAGTGGTTTCTCAGCTCCAATGTGACCTTGAAAAGTGTTTTAATTTCCTTTCTCACATCCTCTAAATTCAGTTCAAATAATTTTCTCACATGACAAATAAAAAAAAACGCTTTCCCTTTTATACTTTCTGCTTTGGGATAAACATCAAGTTCTTGCAGTACCCCGTCTTCGACAACATTCTAGTACTGATGGTAGCCGAAATCCTTCTGGAAGACACTATGGGTATCAGTAAGATACACTGCCTAAACTTCTGCATAACTTCAGTATATATGCATAACTCGGTCTCTATGAGCTCTGCCGAGTACATCGAGATGGTGACGTGTATGCATCAACACCATAGGGACTTTCCACTTACCCCAGATTTAACAGGGAGGATCTTCTGAAAACTGAACTACAACCAATCCTTTTGGCTTGGATAAAAAGGACTGACTTTGAAAGTTCGAACCTTATAAATACATATATATGAAAAAAAAAAAAAGATTGCTGTGAGATCTATCTATCTATCTATCTCCAGGCTCATCAGGACAGCGAGGCCCAGAGGCATGGGGGGTACAAGGGCATTTCTTCCCGACTGCTGCCTGGCAGTCAGTCCATATGAGCAAAGCAGATAAGAGCGCAAATAACCCATGTTTCATTTCTAGTTACAGACAATCTAACACTCCAAAGAACAGCCAGAAAAGCGTTGCCTTAAAAAGCCAGTTTTCACATCAAGATGAGAGAAATTTTTTTTTCTGCTGGACAGCTGACAACAGTCATGAGGCACAGGACTAATTAAACGATATTGTTTAAATATGACAATCACATTTCCTTTAACATTTCCAGTCAGATATCTGTAAACACAACTCTCAAAGTTCTGTAACAAGGATTTTAAACTGTCAATTTTTTTTAAATCCAGAATTTAGCTGATCATAGTTTTATGAATCAAACCTTTAAATAATCGAGAGGCAAGATGTCTTAACCTTCAGTTATTTAAAAAGTCATGCCCATTCCTAGTTGTTTGGTTGGTTTTGGATTGGGGGGGTTATTTGGTTTGGTTG
>VZTV01006545.1:17089-30438 GCA_013400875.1 Anhinga rufa | reverse complement strand
CCTCACCCGGCGCCCCGCAGCCCGGGGCAGCCCCTCAGCCTGCAGCCCCTCACCCGGCGCCCCGCAGCCCGGGGCAGCCCCTCAGCCTGCAGCCCCTCACCCGGCGCCCCGCAGCCCGGGGCAGCCCCTCAGCCTGCAGCCACCTCACCCGGCGCCCCGCAGCCCGGGGCAGCCCTCACCCAGCACCCCACAGCCTGCAGCCCCTCAGCCCGCATCCTTCCCCCGGGCCGTCCCACATCTCGCTCATGGGCCTTTGCGTGGAGGCCGGGGATTTCACGTGAAGGTGGTTCCTTGCCATAATCCAGGCCAAGATGACCCTCATTTTAACCAGAAACGGGAAAAGTGTGCTTTTTCTCTCTAGCGCACAGTGATGCTCGCTCCTAACCAGCCTTCGTAGGGCGACGCTGCTGCTGCGCGGGTGGGAGCCCATCTCCCCGCTTTCCTACCCCTCACCTGAGGATTACGGTGGGGGGAAGAAACGGAGCCCATTCTGCAGGGAAGAGCGAGCTTTCGCCTTTTCAGGCTCCAAAAGGACATCTCACACTCTGCGTGTCTTCTCATTCCAGCCTGATTTTTTAGGGGCGAAGGCCTAGTGCCGAGAGCTGAACGCAGGTTTCTGGTGGGGTTTGGCGGTAGATATGTCAGCAGCTGCTCTTCGAGCGTATTAGTCACTTCTCGAGCATTTTAGTCACTAAGAACACTTTGTTCTTGCAGGCTGGCATCGGAGGGAAAAATGATGCTAATTGACTTAGGGCTGGTATTTCATGGCAGTTTGCATTACAAATTTGAGTCGTATTTAAAAATTAAGACTTTCAAAAGAACGTACGGACTGTATGGGAATAGAATTTCACTGTCTTTCACATTTTATTTAGGAAATAAAAAGAAGACAGCTAGCAGAAGCTGCTGAAAAGAGGCAGATGGAGGTAACGTCTGATAAAATGCCATTTATTCAAAATATATTTCGGTAACTGGTTTATGGGGAAAATATCTAGGGCTTCTGTGGGAATCATGTGGGTATCATGCCTAGTTTGTGGGAATTGTCATTAAATACTTTCAGAGTATTCATATTTTACTTTTGTACCATTTTTTATATATATTTACAGTAGAATTTCATAGCTAGGTAGGTACTCGAAGACCATTCTAAGATAACCGAGCTTGTTTGCTTGGGACAAATTTTGCAGTAGTTAAAAAACAACCTAAGAATTGACGAGCAAGTTCATCATTATTTTTTTCCCCATTATAAGACTTGAAAGCAAGAGATGGAGAAATATTTTGAGCCAGAGTTGTCAAACAATTGTTGTGGTGGCAGTTTCAAGCAGTACTGCACTTGCGCTTCTCTTACAAATGCGGGTTATGGGCACTTGCAGCTTCAGTTTATTGATGTGACAACAATTGAGCACATCTCTCAGCTCAGATTCCAGCAAAGAAGTGTTAACTTATTCTTCTGTCTTTTTAAGGTTGCTAAGCTTTAACTACCTCGATATCCTTGAAGTTCGAAGAGGTAGGATGCAAACGTTCTAGCAGAATGTAGAATTAGCCAGTGGATTTCTTCCTTTCTGTACTTCTCAAAAAAGGTTTATAACATACACCATAAAAAATCTACAATAAATAAAAAAGCGTATCTTGGAGATCGCAGCTGAACTATGAGGAGAGAGGAATGTGTTGTTTGTATGACTGCTAGTGCCATTACATACTGCATTAAAAATCGACCATTATTGATGAGGTTTGAAGGGAGTTCAGTGAGTAATTGGAGCAACAGCGGAGTGATGCTTCACAGTCCTTTAAAGATCTCTTGATTTTGTGTCAGGCTACATACTAAAAGCAATCCACACGTAATCTTAAATCTCAAAGGGCTCTTAAGCAAAACTGCAGGAAATACACTTTTGAGAAGTGTGTGAAAGGGGAGCACCCCCATCTAGCTCGTAAGTTGCTAAAAAGCTTTCCTGGGACGAAGAAGAAATGATTCGGATGGCTCTGAAGTTCTGTGGTCACCATTAAGCTGCTAAAGAAAAATGTAACTATTGCGCTCTGTTACTTTTTGTTTTCTTAAAAGAGAAGGAGCTAAAACATCTACCAGGGTTTTCCAGGACTATCTTTGAGAGCATTTTAGCCTCTGAATGTTGAGCAATGGAGATGTCTTGCAAGTAGTCTAATTCGGTTTTCCCCTCACGAGGGACAAGGGGGAGGAGATCAGATGTCCTTCTCTGCTTAGTGTTTACCTGTACGTGCCTCTTCACTGTTCATTATTCAGCCTGAAGTCATGTGAGGTGTTCTTCCTTTTGGGATGCTGTAGCGACAGTCTGGGTACCTAACTCACTTGGAAGGGCAGTTGCCTAAAAGCTAGAAATCACAGGGTCCAAGTAAGTTAGTATTTGATGGTAAGGTTTGCCTTAGTAGTGTACTGAGAATTGTGCTTGTCATCAGGGCCGTGAATTTCAGGTGAGAGCATTGCTTTTTTCCCTTGGTAGATCTTAACATGTTTTGCATAGCTTATGCTGTAGTATCATAACTCTAAACTTAGCTAAGAATCAGTTTTTAAAACATTTTTCTTTCTAGGTTTACAGTGTTAACCGTTTGTCTGTAGTTCTGATACTGCTGCCATCTAGTCTAGGTCCTCATTAGCAGGCAGTTGACAACAGGTTTCTCATCTGTGTACTACTGCTCTCCACACATCCGCTGAGGTTTGAAGGGTAGACTGTCACACGGGTTATTTCTTACAGATCACAGTTTAGAACTGGGGTTTCTAACAGCCTAGGCTAGCACTACGAACATGACCTTTCTTCCTCCCCTGCATGTAAAGTTCCCATCGATTTCTGTAGTTGCTATGTGTATGCTTGTGACTTTCTCTCTCCGCTTATTGAGTGTTAGAACAGAAGCTGTCATTACGATTTCCATCATCTCTATCCTATCTCCTTTGATAAAAAAAGCCTTTTGATAAAACAGATGGAAGAAGTGAACGGATGATGAAACAGCTAAAGTTCTGGGAAATTCTGTCTGCCCGAATCATATCTTCCCAGTTAATTCTGTTTGTGAGGGCAAGAATAGGCCCTGACACTAGAAATACCACAGACTACAAATTTATGGGACTTTTGGGAAGGGAAGTTTGGGTTCTGCATCTTAGGATGCAAAGCAGGTACACAGAATTGCATTAACTATGTTCACCTGGATGTAATAACTATGAAACAAAACCACCCTGACGTACCTATGGGACCAAGAGCTCACGTTATGAAGAACTATCCTGAGAGGTCTGGGTTTATGTAATAGTAGCATTACTTAGTGTTTCAGTTTTTTTCACACAAACCAGAGGTCACAAAATGCAGTTGCCAAGACTTGCAGTTTGGTTTCTATCCAGAAAAACAGCTAAGTGGTCTTACCCAAATGTGTTTTCTCCCAGGCTTCCTCTCGAGGTATTAAGAACGTTTACTCTGTAGAGCAAAAGAAAAAGAAACAGGAAGAAATAGAAAAAAGAATTGCAGCTTCAGGTTCTGGAGGAGAAGGAGGACTGAGAGTAAGTTCAAAACAGAAACAACTGATGCAGCTGTCCTTATATTCACTGCGAAAATCCCTTTTTGGTGTCATCTACGAGATTGAATAACTTGAGGAAAAACAAAGATGAAGGGAAATGGAATAGAAATGGAAGCATGTGTCACCATCATACAGTGTTCTCAGGGAGACATAATTTCTGGGACACAAAGACAGCGAGGATGGCAGCTTCTCCCTCCCCCCCCACTTCTTCCCCAGTTTGTGCACCTGCGATGCCTCAGTTTTACAGTACTCTCAGCACTGGGGACCTCCGCACTGAGTTGACCTGTACTCGGTGTCCCTTTTCAGTACCGGTTGAGATTGTCCATCTTCCCTCAGAGNCAGACCCTTCCCCAGCTCCGCTGCCCTTCTTTGGACACGCTCCAGCACCTCAATGTCCTTCTTGTCCTGAGGGGCCCAAACCTGAACAGGGTAATGGCTTTGGGTTTCATGTATCTATCTCTCTCATTAAAAAAAAAAAAAAAAAAGAACCAAACCATACAGCGTTTGCATAGATACTGATGAACTTTACTGCTACTACTACTACTTTTCTAATATAAACTTTGTCTTAGAAGGCCAGGCAGAGACGTAATTAAGAATCAGAATCTCTCTAAGGCAGTAGATGCATCTGATTATTGAAACACAGGCTTCATAAGCCTTCATCTCTTTCCCTCATTGCTGTATATGACTCAGGGGGCGGGAGTTTATATAAGCTGCTGCTGGGGGGCTGCATGTCCCTCACTTGCTGGATATAAAAGGTGTTATAATACGGAGTTTATTGTCTTTACATAGCCTTGTAGTTGGGTTTTGGTTTTTTTCCCCTATCTTCATACAAACCCGTGATGCATTTTGTTGGTTTTGTCTCCAGTGGCAGGTTGGATAAAGAAGAGAATCTCTTCTGAAGAGAAGATTGACATTTACTGCCAGTAACTTGCCAGTTTCTGCAGCTGAGTGGCACTTACTCATCATGTGGCTTTTGCTGTTTGCATACGAAGGCTCAGCAGTACTTTGCCATTGTGGGAGGACAGATGTGGAATCATACACCACAAATCTTAAGCACTAACTCTGAACACTAAGTTTTGGCCAAATTTGTTTGTTTGTTTGTTAGATGTGCATGTTTTCTTGCTTCCCTGTCAAGGGAGCGGATGGGTTTTCTCATGTGGAAGTGGCCTCCTTACCTGTCGTCAGTCAGTATGCGTGTGCTGTCGTTGATGTATGTCTGTCTGCGTGTGACTGGCTTAGGCACAGCTCAGGTGCCGTGTATTGTTTTTGACGCTTATTTCCAGCTCTACAATTAAACTTTTCTCTGACTCCTCATGTAGAAAGTTGTTCATAAATATATATATATTTGAATATGTGGGTGACAGCATTTCTCTTCAGTTTCCCAGTGACTTTTGAACTGCTTAGGGATTTAGTGCCTTTTTCAAAAAAGAGAGCAGATTCATCGTGGGTCCTTGCAAAGGGAAGCATTTTGTGACACTAGTTAAAAAAAACCCTAGAAACCTTTATAAATCCTGTATACTTCTGGCAAGAAAGCTGTTTCGTTATGAGTCTAATAATTTTATTGTTCTCCTCATTTTCTGATGTGGATTGCTTTTGAGTCTGTAAGTATTTATAATGAATACTGGAAGTTAAACATTAAAACTACTGTTACTAGTTGTTCTCCTTTATTACCACAAGAGGGCAATGCTGCACTTCTCAGGGTGTTGAAAAACAAGACGAGGCTGCGTCATCTCTTGGATGGTTCGTTTCCTGAGGTTTCTGTACTATCTAGGTGGGTTTGTTACAGCTCTGTCACTTTTCTTCCGTATTCAGCAATGTCTGTAATCCCTTTCCCCAGCGTGAGTCCGCCTTTGATTATTTAGAGCTGCCTGAAGTGGGGTGTTACAACTAGACCTCCCAACTAGTGGCCTTGAGCCACTGCTTTGGTAGATGAAGGACATTTCTTGCAGCATGATCAACGCTGAGAATCTAGCTCTTATTTTTCCCAGAGAGCAGTACGCTTGGCTTCAGTATGTTACTGTCCCCGTTTCTGACCTAGTTTAGGCTAGAGAGGCTTTTTTTAGTGTTTGGTTGGGGTTTTTTTCCCAAGAAAAAACCTAAGTATTTCTTCTTTTACCTCCCCCACTAGCGTCTTATGCTGTCTTAGGAGCACAGTCCTGACACAATGAGTTTCCTGGCTTAGCCTTCAGAATTGAGTTGAGAAGGGAAGCTTTTCAATATTAATATAATGGTGTTTGAGCTAAAAGGCTGTGTCCTTGGCAGATGAACACCTTCAGTTTCCTTTGATTGCCGGCAATGGCTCTCTTCAGTGTATTAATTGGTTGTAGCAAGTTTCTTAACTAATTAAAATGCATTGAGATACAATAAACTATACTAAACATTAATTTGAAATGTGAATTTTGATCCAACAACTGTCCATGGGGTTGTCCTACAAAGACACGTAAGCAGCACTTAATGCTTGGTTGGTCACTTGGGATATTTTAAACCTTTTTTTCTTATTTCAAACATTCTTTCACTCCGTCATACTGCTCCCCCGAAACCACAAGGGGCGGCAATAACTGTCAGTCTCTCTTCATTCAAGCCCTGCTGTATGAAAGAGCTAGCACACTGACCAAACAGGAGTCTGTGCCTGGGTTAATAGCATGAAGTCTTCATTTAAAACCACTGAAATAACCTAGTGAAACAAATCCCGGTTCCAGGGTCACCCACTGAGGTTTCGACGCTGTCAGAACCGGAGGCGTTGCCGGTGTGAAGCCGCCATACCGCTGTGCTGGGCTGCCCAGCCTTGCAAGGAAGCCCCAGGCGAGCCTGTTCTGTTCTGCTCCAGGCGCTGTCCCCAGCCAAGGCGTTCTGCATTTGAGTGAAAGATTGCCACCCTGTCTGAACACCCACACCGCTCCGTCCAGCTCTTCATCCTGCGAAGACAGTTTCCTTGCTTGCAGCTCTGTGCCTGGCAGCTTTTCTGGAAGAATCACCTCAGGTCGAGCGGACCTTGTATTTAAGAGGTGATTCTCACAATTCAGAATTACCACAGAAGCAAACACTGCTCTGCTCTGCTCTCTCTCCATCCTTTAAGTAAAATCCAGATACGTCTGTGCTTCTTAAGAGCCCTCGTTTACAATGACAGATTTATTCTTGCAGCTAAGAAACACATCAGAGGATTTGGGGGTGTGTAGTTCTAGGTTACAAATCACTAACTGATAAAGCTATTTTTAAAGAGGTTTCTATACCACACCCATCTGACTGTTCAGATGGCCAGTCTGAACTGAATCTGGGAAATGGTTTGGGTAAATACAAACACCTCCTGTTGGCTTGAGTTTTTTGGTAACATTAATTTCATTTGAGAAAATGGAAGTTCAGGAGTATCCAACTGATGGCTGCCTCAAGTGTACCATTACATGGCAAGGCTGAGAGCTACGCATGCTAGAGCTGCTCTACACTTGGAGAAACAGACGCCTCCCCCTCTTCCTCCCCACTTCGTGCTGCACTAAGTCAATGTGAAACACAACAGGAATGTTGTCCTTCTTTCCCCCAGCCCTAGATGTTTACTTCACCTTAAGGGCTGTTAAGATACATCCATTCGTGTAGATTATCCAGGCAGTTGACATTTTGTTTGCTTTACAGCAGTAACACTATGCCTCTTTTCTCCACCTTCTGAAAGCATTTTCGGTTTCTTGCAGATCACTTAAAAACTCCTGGCAGTCAAAGACGAATGCTCGGAAGCTGAAATGAAAGGGCTGACTCTCGGTGACTGCGATAGCATAATCTTTGTTGCAGTAACAGAAAATGAAACCATCTGCTACTGCAACTTGTTAAAACACACAGATCATGCCAGGAGAGTGCGTTTGGGGCAGAACTCGGAGGTTTGGGAGGACACCGAAGCTGCGTCTCCACAGGGCGGGTAGCACCGCTGCAGGCCCTTAGGAAAACAGATGACTTCAGCATGTGGATTTGGCACGGTGACAGACTAAACGGTGGGACGCAGCTCATCAGGCACAAGCGGTGCCAGCATTTGGACTGGGATGGAAAAACCTCTCCAGCCCCATAAACGTTCGCGTGATCCCACCCGTGTGTTTCACCTTACTTTAGATTCCTAACATACCACAGGCTAAGAAAGTAGGAGACACAGGGCAGAGATAAAGCACTCTGCCTCCTTCCCGGTCAGGTGCTGCGTATCAGCAGCCAGCGAGGCAGTGCAAACCATAAGCCCAAAACGAACCAAACCCTTGGAAACATCTCTAGCAGATGCTTCTGTAACACCGCCGTGTGGCGAACAGCTCATCTCCCCGATCTAAAATGAACACATATAATGAATTCAGTGTTGAGTCTTAAGTGAAAAGAAACTTGCTATACCTTCCCACACACATCTATTGACACCTCCCTCTTGCAGTCATCCCCACCAACAGCCCTTGAAGTGGTTTCCATAGATTCTACGTATCATCTCTCAATTGCTGCGGAGAAAAGGTGGTAATGCAAAGGAAGGAGCAATTATTGCTATAATAAAGACAAAAAAAAAAGCCTATCCTCAATCAGTTATGTAAATAGTCCTGCTTGGAAGAAAAACTCCAGGTACTATATGAACAGCAAGGTAGCAGAAGGTACCTCCTGTAACGAGCAATAACAGATGTTAGTTATATATTCTAACTAATTCTGAATTGCTTCCAGCATGGTGATGTGTATTTGACATTACACAATAATGATGTTTTTTTAAAAGTAATCTTACATAATTTAGCCATCTTGAGTTTTCGCAGTTACTTAGTCACAGCCCGCAGGAGCTCCCGCGGGGTTTGTTCCGTGACCCAGCGAGGACTTCAAGAAGAGGCTTCGTTGCAGCTCAGAACAGCTCAACTTTTAGGACTTCCAGCCTCCTCAACACCCACATTCAGCTGAGCTACACAGCAAGAGAGTAAGCTAAAAACACTACGTGGCACTCCTCCTTACGCTCATCTTCCACGGCCGGTTCAACATTTCAGCGTCTCATCTCCGGCCCTTTTAACAAGAAACTGTTCCACCATCTCAGCAGACCCTCCCTCACTTGGGGGGACAAGAGAAGAGCTGCAGGTCTTCCCTGTTGGTACTCCACCATTCAGCTCAGCCTCCTAGGAATCTACACTAGATAAGTTAATACCATAGATTTTGGCGTAGAAACTTCAAGTATCATCCACTACAGCTAGCTGGTCAAAAGTTGGGTTTGGTCTTTCTCCCCAGATACTTTCTACACGAAGCCTGTTTTCCCCCATCGCTGCAACAAGGGCTGCGCCTCTTTGAACAAGGTTTTGCTGCTCTAGCTTTAGCTTTGTAAATTTGAGCCTTAAGCTCCTAACAAACTCCCCAACTCCCACGGTGCTATAGGATCTACAACACCAGGAAAATGCTGCTTACCAGCCCATCACCACTTACCTTCTGCATGAGACACTCCCAACCCCTTCCTCCAGAGCGAGCTGGCTTACTGCAATTTTTCTGCTTGCTTTATCAATCCTCCTGCCTCCATTTCCTCCTCTGCTAGCCAAACCTCTGCCAGGTGCATCAAATGCAGCAAGTCCCATCTGCAAGCCTTTTACACAGCTGAGGTGGCAGTGGCAATGCTTTGAATTAAAGTCCTTTATAGGTCTTCCATTCTGGACCTGGCAAAGGTGAAGTTGTAAGTCAGGAAGTGGTTTAATATGGGTTGTTTGGGGTTTTTTTTAGGATGCTTGAGCACCCGGAATCAAAAAAGACTGTTTAATAGCTGCAGTCCAAGCACATTAAAGCACCGCTCATGTTTAATTTAAAATCTTAGTTTGGATTTACCAGGATTATTTGTTAAAGTTTAATATTAAAATAAACCTAAAAATACTTTCTTTACAATTATCTGCTCTTGATTTATTAACATGTAGACACCTTCAAATATTTTAAAGAAAAAATATAATAGTAATGCAAACTTAATCTTGGATGATGGAAATACAACTCTTTATGTTTGAAGAAGTAACCATTATTTCAAAATAAACATCTGATGCTCACAACTGATTTTTCTCTGTTCATTTGAAAACAGATCTCTTGGTGCATATATTAAGATCATGATTTTTTTCAGCTCTCCTGCATTTTTTTTTTTTATGTTGCTTATTGCCTGTTCTTGGCTACCATAAGGGCTACATACATTGCTTCTGTGAGAACTGGGTCTTCCTAGTGCTTTTCAAAGGATTTACTGCTTGTGTACGTGTTTAATCTTCTAAGAAAATGTCTCAAAATGAGAATAAAAGGCTGCAATTTTTCTTTCTAAAAACATGTTTGGACTTATGTACTGCTGCTTCGCCTGGTGCACCAAGCGGCTGCGAACTGTTTGTATTTAGCAGATACTTTTATAGACAGTCAGGTGGAACGGTTCCACAGAAGCGAGATACGACGTGCTGATTTTAGTAAGGCATGGAACTTGAAGGAAGAACGTCTTGATCCTGTCTGGCCAGTAGATATTTTGCTGTTACTTTTAAGGACCACAGGAGCAGATCATAAGTCTGTGCTTTAAAATTAAACATCAAAAAATACAGAAAAATACCAGTTGGTATTTTAAGTTGGTACTTAAAGAATTATTTCCATTTTTTTCTTCCCCTGCACAGGAAAATTAATTTTCAGTAAAATCCGGGTACGTCTGAGCTATCTGTAGTAAGGGCATACTTGCCCCGCTCGCAACGTAGCTCACTGTTCGGCGAGCAAGCAGTATCGTATATTGTAGGTGTCCAGCCAGTAGCAGCAAAGTGCAGGAACACAGATTACAAAGAATAAATAAGACTTTCAAAATGTATTTTAAAAAAATTTTATTTCATTTGTAACGAAACGACTGAGTTCTGCTCAAATTTATACAGTCAGTGAAATAATCCTATAAAATGATTTTTCTAGGACGTTACAAGGCACATAAATTACCAAATATAAACATAGAAAAGTAGCCAAAATCATGAACTAAGCCCCCATATGCCTTTAGCTATTGCAGAGGTGTGTGAATGATTTACAAGAACGTGAATCACTCTACTGACAGGGTAATGAATATTTCACATTTGGCGTGACCAACAAAATTAAAAATAAGGGGAAGGAAAAGCTCAGCTTCCAGAACAGTGTGGTGTTTTGTGACTCGGGAGGAACCGGCATCTTCTGAAGCTCCTCCTGGGGTCAAAGGCCCGTGCAGCTTTTACTGCTTCCCTTCGCGAGTTGCCGTACATCACCCGCCAGTACGACCAGCCGTCTCTATTGTCTGACAGAGGAAGGGACAACCTCTCAGCTTCCCCGGGGCTTCTATATTGGGCAACTTTGTAAAAGACAGGAAGGATCTACGTACAGGTCTAGCACTGAGCATTGTCGTCAGCTTTAAAGAGTAGAAGGTGTGGGGGCGTTTTTCTTGGGCTTTTTTTTTTTTTTGAAGTAATCACTTTGGGAAGTCATTTGGCATGCAGTAAGTCTTTATACTCTACTGGATAAGAAAATCTTGCAACCCATAAAAATAGTCAATATTTATTTCATTCCAAGAGGCATTACCAAACAATTTCAGCAAATATTCATTTCTCCACCTGCATATGTATTTTTCAACTAGCCTAACAGTCAAGGATTCAATGTAATAAGATTTTCATACAAATATATTGTATTGTGTATTTTCTTCCGTTAACAGGATCGACTCCTTTATGTAACTCTAAGTATACATTCACATATTAAAGAGTAATAATTTGGCTAAAAATATATGTCTATTTCTTATCTGATTGTAGTAATTAGCCTATCAAGGGTAATTTGCTATAAAAGATACAGTACTAGAAATAAATAGGTCTACAATTCAGAGATCTTCAAAATGGGTTGCCATTTCCAGTCTGTCTTAAATTTTCCAAAGTCCTTTTAAAGCATAAACTAAATTTACTACACTTGAGAAAGTAATTTGGACCTAAGTACATAGAGTCCCAATCACATGAGAAGCTTATTTCACTTAATCTCCTTCTTGGTTTTGTAATGGGCAGAAACAACCAGATAATTGTCTGGATTCATGTCCCTGAGGGTTGGAGACTTGCTCTGGATTGGAGAAGTTTTCCCATCCACTCGGGAGATCTGCAGCATTCGGCACGGGTCATGCTTCAGTAAGTAACCTGCAAAAGTCTCCCATCCTCCTCCAACACGAACCATCACGTGTTTGTTGTGCAGCATCTGAAATTACATATACAGGAAAAAAAAAACAAAAACTCTTGAGAGGGAACAGTTCGCTGGGAAATCACATTTTTCCTACTGGAAAAAGCTGTGCTTACTTTAATTAAAAGTCGCAGACATATGTTAGTAGTCTGCTCTATAATAAAAGGAAAGGAAAAGAAACAGTAGAATGGTTTTTATTTGAATTTAATAAGTAAATTAGAAAAAACTGTAAGAAAATGAGATAGTATTTAAAATTAAAGATTTTCATATTTTATGGAAATAGTGCTACGTGTTTTTCTCATCCTGCAGCACCGATGATCCCGTTCTTCATGTTCAGTATAAACGTGTTAGGGAACACGAATGTTTTTCAGATTAATTTTTATACGTTACTAAAGACACCATTTTACATGTCTTGAAACTGGCTTTTCTTTATAGGATAGGGATCTGTATAAAAGGAGTAGTGAAGGGCAAACGACCAAAACAATCTCATCTGTCTCCTAAAATATCAAAAAAGTTATTTAAGAAAATGAAGTACCGTATAGGTTAACAATTCAGTACTGGTGACATACATTCTAACTAAAATAGTCTAACATTGTAATTAAATTAGTCTAACGAGGGACATCGGAAACAGTGTAGCGGGAACTGTTTGGAGATACCTGAATTTGTGCTCAGTTGTGAAAGAAAATACAAGAGAAGTCCCCGGGCGCTCACCAGCAGGAGAGCCCAGTACTGCTTACGCTTGCTGCCTTTACTCCAGAAACACTGGGGCTTGACCTCCACAGCAATTTCAGGATGAGGGGGGTATCTAACTGCCAAATTAGGTACCTATCCCTAATTATCCTCAAGATATCCTCATTTTCTGCCTAAACTCAAACACAATTTTTCACCAAGTACCAATGTAACTTCTCCCATGTCTGCGCCTGTGAGTTCCGTTGGCAACTTCACCGTCATTTCTCTCCGGTCCTCCACGCAGAACAGTCAAATAAATACCAGTGAGGTATCAAAAAGCAGCATACTCTACAGAAGCCACATCATAAATCACGCATTGCAAAATGCTTTGATTAGTACCTCTCGTGAAATGCTAAACGTCATTTAGCCGTAGCGCCAGAAGTTAAAAATTGGCCCTGTAAAAAGCATGCTAGAAGATGTTTAACGCAGTCTGGGTAATGGCATTTGGATTTACGGCTGTGATGTGTATATGGGCTCGTCTACGTGACCAAAACCCCCTCGAGGGCTGAGGGTATTTGCAGTTGAGACTTAGGTGGCACAAAAGCCTTTTGTAGCATAGCACAAATCAGATTAGTACACGTAGCACAGACAACAACACAAGAAAAATTCTCAAACAAAATAATAGATAATAAAAAGCAAAAATGTAACTCCTAAAAAACCCCCCAAGCAACAGACACCCCACCTCAGCCTAAAAATATGTAGTTTGACTTCAGTTACATGAGGAGATAGATTCACCTGGAGTGAAGAAAGCATGGAAAGCTGTACAACTTTCCAAAGTTTGAAACTCAGGGTAAGTGTATGAGGCACCAAACTCTTCACTTCAATGCCGCAGATGAAATCTTGTTTGAAAGTTTCCACTGAAAACATTTTAGTGCAAGGCAAATAATTGTGCTTCTGCATTTTGGTTTTTACGTGAAACGCAGTGGGAATTCAATTCCGCTTTACAGATACTGAAAAAT
>VZTV01006545.1:2563-16694 GCA_013400875.1 Anhinga rufa | reverse complement strand
TGTGCAGACAAATAAAACCTACTGTGGTATGTTATTTCCTGAAGCTCAGGTTAAATGTGCATCTTCCGTCTTTCCTCTCTTTTTTTCTTTCTCTTTGTATTATTATACTATTATAAAATTCATTGAATGCTTGCTTTCTGTAGAGACTGGGCTTTCCTGCATCCTAAATATAGTCCTTGTTCATGCTGTGCTGTGCCACAAAAGCACCATTTTACGGCCAGATTTTGATTTTAGTAACACCAGCACAAATCCAGAATAATTCCGCCAGCTTTAGAATTGTTCCAGGTTCACAGAATTAGAAAGGATCTCTCACAAAAACCCCGCCACAAACCCAAAAAACACCCAACACCCCCCAAACTTGCTCTACTTTCGAACTGAAAAAGCAGTTTGCTCCCCAACATACTTCAGCTGAAGATGAAACTATGGCGTTTTATGATTCACCCAGTTCAGCTTTTCCATTGCATGAGATCTCTGAGAAAGACAATGTTGGACTCTACAATAATCAAGTTTATTAGTCAGTTATCAATGTAAATAAATTCAGAACATTCATCTATTTTCACACTGCTATCCAGCCAATTAAACTGAGGAAACCCTTTCTGTAAAATCAAATCCAACAGATGTTTACGACTGCCGTACATCTTCGTTATTTCTGTTGTGTCTGAAGCAGGGCTGTCACTAAAGCTGTTCCCTCTGGAATCTGTGTTTAAGTTAGAATGGCTGAATCTATGGTGAAGCAAACATATGAGAACCCAGATGACCAGGCAAGAGCATCACAGAGGAGGAATTATAGATTTCTTTGGTATGCATTAAGGCTGTATCAAGAGTCAATAAAAGTTAGGTGAACTAAGCTGTCATTGCATAGGACTTTGGCATCAAAGTGTACCACAGTCTAAACGGTTCTGGTTTACACATAAGTAAGTTTAGAGAGCTTCATGGCTTATTAAAGAGATATTAGGCTGTATGTAAAGATATTAAGTTCATGTAAATGAGCACAGTTTTACGGACTTGAAAAAAATCTATTCTGTTTTATAGGAACTGAAAATCTGGCCCAATATTGCTATTCTTCAGGTTCTATTATGGCTTTCTTAAAGAATATATCAGGGAGGGGTGGGGGAGTGGGGCGAGAAATTACACGCCATGGATCTGATCCAAGTACTGCAAAAGCCAATGGAAAGAATCGGACTGACTCGAAAGGAACTTGGGCTAGGCTCTGGAAGCCAAACGCAGCAACCTAAAGCAAATCATAGCCTGCAGTTAGTTTTTGTGATTTTAGGCCAACTTCAGAAACAATGTAGGCTACGTACTGAGAGAATATGGGCTATAAAATCCAAAGGTGTTTGGCAAAATAACACAGTGCATCACACCAATGGCTGTGCAAGAAAATGCTGCACTCTGAAAGTGAAACGTTAACAAGATTGGGAAAGAGAAGAACCGAATACATATAAATTAGTTTTTACTGAATATGAGCCAGTTAGACTCACTGTCATCAGAAGATATAACCCTTGTTTCTCACATCTTAGCATTTAGGGGACCTTCTTTGAGAGGTGTTCAGCCCATGAAATAGGCTTCTAGATCAATATATTTTCACACTGACCCAAGAGTCATCACAGGTCAACACTAAGATGATCCCAGTGTTAAGTCTTATCCACATTACTGTGTCAGACCACCACCCACAGCAAGCTGGAACATCTCACCACCGCCACTGCAGGCTTCGAGGCCTGAAGTCAGTACACACACACACAGGGTACACTCAGACTTGGCACCTCTCCTTGATGATTTTGCTGCAACCCCAGCTGATACTACTTAGGGATCATTTTGCTCCAGCTCGTCTGTACCATTTACATCGATGGCCTACCCTCCTGCCTATGGAAACAAAAAAATATTTCTCAAATCTCAGTATCATTCACTAACCATTCTTAGTAAAAAGAAGGTGAGAGCAGGGTCCAAAACTTGGACCAGAAACAGGACCCAGATCTGGGCTACTAGTCTTCCCCAGCGAGTCTCTGAGCCTGTATCTACTATATGGTATTGTCAAGTAATGACAAGTTGTTCCACAGGGTATAGCTCATGAACATTTTCATGGAGTAGGACACCTCTTCCATATATGAGACCATGGTCTCCTTCAGCATCTTTCTAGTTGCGGCCTGAAGAACTGATGTTAGGAGAGAACTTGCAGCCTGTGGCTGTGTGTGCGGCTAACAGAAGGTGAAGTCTTCTTGGAATTTGGTGTGCATGTGTATGTGCAAGAGGAAGAAGTATTATTTGTGGACTTGGGACACTATTGCTTCAGAGAACAAGGCTCGTGTCACCAAGTGTCAAAATTCTATTCCTTCTCATGGCAAAAACTTTTAATGGTGAAGCTCTAAAGCCAGTAAAATTAGTCCTCAAATTCCCCAGCAATTCCAATGCCAGAGGACCAGTAACCCCAGTCCTCTTGAAGGTGGCCACTGAAAATTCTCGCATCTATCATTTAATGTGGAGGCAGGTCTAGCCTGGAGGGGTCTGAGAGAGACTCTGTGAAAGACGCAATGTGCAGAGAAGTCTGTCTAGATTTATGCCCTCACAGAATCTCCGATGACATGAGTTCAACATCCCTGCCAGTCACCCAAACATACAGAAGTTCATGTTAACAGGTAATGCCAATACTCCATTCAAAGAGGTCATGTCTGGGGGCTGGCCGAGAAGAGGACACTGAGCAGAGCTGAATGGGGCCTGACCATTGGTCTGATAAAGGTCTGACAACTGGTCTGAAAATGGGTTTGATAAAAGAAATTGAGGGAAACTACACAGATGTGCAGCACATGCTGAGAGTGGGGGGCCTCTGATGGGGCAAGCCAGTAGCAGAGTGGAGTCAGGATTCCTGCTTGTTCCATGGAGGCTTTGAGGAGACCTGACATGAGCAAGTGCAAGGGCCTTAGACAAAAGAAAAAGAGCTGCAGTGCTGCTCTGTGGGTCATGGATTAGCGGTATTTAATAGGGATGTTTAGCAACCTCCTATTTCCATAAGCATTAATGTTATCATAGTGACAGTTCACGCATTTCCAGTACATGCCCGTGCAGTAAATGCAGTAGTAAGCAGTAGTAGGAATTTACACCAAGTCTTCTAAATACATTCAAATGGGGAAGTGAATTTTCAGAAATCTGTAGGTAACTGTTGCTATATGAAGTTTTTCTACGTCCCTGAGAATTCAGTGATCGGAAAACACCATCAAGAATGTCTAATAGTCTCCCGATTAATTGCTGCAAGCCACATAATTACAGCTGTTCAAAATACCTTGTTAGCAAAGATTATGAAACTTCATCTCTAGAGTTCATCATAAAATTTATAGCAAAGTCCTGGACTACCATCAGATTGAATTACCTGCCAGGTTAGATTTAGATACATTCCTATTTTAAAAAGTTTATAGCCACTGTAGCATACATTTTGTAAGAGGCGTTACTGCTGCTGCATACACAGAGTTCACCCTTATGGACACAAGGGATCGTGGGAGCAATTCCCAGGGTATGGAAGAAAACCAGCTTCCAGCTGGAAAGCTAGAAAGCTTCCCTCCAACTCTTCTTTTTCTTGGCTTTCATTCTCCTTTTGTCATTGAATTTGGTGTTGTCTTCTTAGAGAAAAGTTTGAGTCTGATAAAGCAGAAAGCTTATTTTAGACTATGAAGAACTCACTTATGTGCCTAAGTGCACATCTAAGGAATTCAAATTAAACCTCAACTCTGCAAATCTGAAAAAGTGCAAATTATGTAGCCAATTCCAGATATTAATTATTCATCCACACTGAAGTAATCTGCTTAAAGTATATTAATGTGGTTTTTGGCAGGCAAGAGTATATTAGTCCCTTCCAACCTGAATTATCCGATCATCCGACTGTATTAAGGAAAAAAAACCTTTCCCCACCTGAAAAACAGGAAAAATGCACCGCTCAGTTTCCTTGTCATCCCTCATTAAGTCACATTTTGCCTAGCTCCCCTCCTGACATAGGATTAGACAAAACTGTTTTGGATTATGTCTACTAGTTTTAGAAGTTCCAAATGATGCAACTTGTATCACTCCAGCCTTACATATGGATTTGTTTAGGGACCTCCACTGAGTTTCTGCGTTGTCGTTCTAAAACCCCAATAAGGGAGCCTGCACTTCCCCTCTCTGCAGACACCATGATAATGACATGGAAAATAGCTCGCTGGATTAACATCTCCCTCTCGTTTTCAGGGATTTATATGTAGTAAATCATACTAAATGAATCTCACTTAGCTGGAAATAGCATTATAAAAGCTCAGCTCGAAAAAAAGATGTCAAGAGCGCATGCTAATTGCTTGTCACAATATTTCTAGCTGTGCTAGAGTTGGGTTTTATAATTAACACACTTTCTGAATTATAAAGAATTGGTTTTTAAATTTATATCTTGGGCTGTATCGAACACATTAACAGGTATCCACTCAGTTTATTGAGATGGTCTCTTGCCTTATGTTGTATAAACAAAGAATAGGAGGGAATGATACTTTATAAATGATTTATAAGCTTCACTGGTTCAAGTCTATATTCCTGAAAGAAATCAAATGCAAACATTCCTGATTTTATAGTAAATATTAATGGTGGAAAATAAACCAGAATGGAGGCATTCACCAGAATCCCTAAATGTCCATTTTTGGGCAGAATAACCTTTATTGCTTTGTGGCAAGTGATATTTCTCACTGAACAAGGAGCTCAGTTTTCACGTAGAACCTAATAAAGTTCCCAACTGCTTCAGCCACACCACCACACGTACATTCTCCATGTCTGTTGAGTGACGTATGGGGTGGGGGGAACTGAAAGAAGTATTGACTTAAATAGGTGATACAAAAAATTGTATCAGTGTATTTCCAGCTGAAATTATTTTCAGTGGCTGCTGATACACTGAAGCCTGATAGATTTTCCAGGTGAGGCAGCCCATAGAGGCTCACACCAATAGAGCCCTCAAAGCCTATATAGACCAGGACTTACACTAAATATAGATCAGAAGCCTCCTATAATTCATTGCGTCATTTTTTCAAAGTTTGTTTCTGATCAAAAGGACAAGCAACACTTCATGTATGCAAATACAAAAGGCATCTAAATAATCATTTGCACATGTAAATACCCAAAAGGTAGTTTAAACATGAGAAGTATGGAACAGAAGATGGCAGGTGTAAGTATCTGCTTTTCTCCTTTTCAGAATGTGGCTATCACTTCACTCACTCAAACAAAATTCATCAGAGACAACTATAGACTTATCTCTCTGCAGATCGGAATTCCATTTACGAGGTCAGCCACAGTAAAGATAGGGGTTTTAAGCTTATCCTTATCTGTTCTGAAGTTAAAAATCTAGTAAGTGAGGCTTTCTGAGCTGAGTACTAATCCCCATACATTCTCCTAGGCCAGAACTCTTACTATATCAGAGTGCTAAAAAAAAAAAAGAAGGAATGTTAGTGGTGCAATACATTACAGTCCTGGTTTCGGCTGGGATAGAGTTATTTTTCTTCGCAGTAGCTAGTATGGGGCTGTGGTTTGGATTTGTGCTGAAGCAGTGGTGATAATGCAGAGATGTTTTGGTTGTTGCTCAGTAGCGCTTACACTAGTCAAGGACTGTTTCAGCTCCCCGTGCTGTGCCGGGGGCACGGGAAGCTGGGAGGGGACACAGCCAGGACAGCTGACCCCAACTGACCCAAGGGATGTCCCACACCGTATGGTGTCATGCTCGGTGTATAAAGCTGGGGGAAGAAGGAGGAAGGGGGGGACATTGGGAGTGATGGTGTTTGCCTTCCCAAGTAACCGTTACGTGTGATGGAGCCCTGCTTTCCTGGAGATGGCTGAACACCCGCCTGCCCATGGGAAGCAGTGAATGGATTCCTTGTTTTGCTTTGCTTGCGTGCGCGGCTCTTTCTTTCCCTATTAAACTGTCTTTATCTCAACCCATGAGTTTCCTCACTTTTACTCTTCCGATTCTCTCCCCCATCCCACCACGGGGGAGTGAGCGAGCGGCTGCGGGGGGCTTGGTTGCTGGCTGGGGCTAAACCACGACAATTACACATAGTGACATCCTTAAGGCAAACACTATCTTTCACTAGTGATATGGCAGGATCCTGATCTGTGCCTGGTGCCCAAAGGCATCATCACACAACAAATAAGGATTTAGGGTACAATGACATATCTTGGTACCATTTACCACATTCAACTCTAAATGCTTCAGATACACACATCACACTCACATGAATAGTGAGACTTTGTTTTTTTAAAAAAGCCACCTGTCTTCAAATAAGTTAAGACATAATGAGAGACTCATAAGGGTCAGTGGGCAATCAAACGACACCTTTAACAGTCACTGTTCTGTGAAGGGAAAAATGTTTGACTCTGAATTATGTTACAACTGTGTTTTCATTAGACTGCCTTTCCCACCCATACATTTGTCAGTTTTTTATTACATAGTTGAGCCTCAAAAATGATGTAGAAATTCTTCAGCATTTGTAAAGTGACAGCAGCTTATAGATTAATAACAATATTATGTACTATAATTTATTCTTATAATATAGTACGATTTATTATAGTATTAAATAGGTATTACCTATTGTTTCACATGTAAATCTATTAACAGATTTTGCAACCAAGTGGAAATGGAAATGTTTAAATATATAAATAACGTGAAGAACCAATCTCCAAATTTTGGAAGCCTACTCAATAACAGATACACTTTTATCTCCTGTTCCTTCTTCAAAATTAGTAGGATGTTGTATCTGTTTCCATTTGTCATTAAAAAAAAAAGCCAAAACAAAATGAGTTACAATATGAAAAATAGTTTAACATAATTTTTTTTTAAGAAAGGAGTAAACTGGAAATTAATACATTGAAAATTTGGCACAGAATGTAGTGAATTTGGGTACACAGTATATAGAGATTTTCTTACTTCTGCCTTGCTTGTCAAATCTGACCTGAAACATGTAATTCTTTGTGGGTTTTGTAAAATGGCTGGTGGTCTCAAAGCTGAGAGCCGTTGCCCAATTGTAAATCAGATCTTCTTTTTGATGATGTTAACAAAAAGACAGAGACTTGGCTAGCCTGAACTCTTATCCCTCAAAATGCTGCAGCCAGTTTAGGCCTTTGTCAGTCTGACTGAGGAAGTTTTGGAAGCCAGAGTTGTATCTGATTTTTGTTCTTCAATACTGTGTAGTAAACGTGGCCATTACAGATATTAAGTTATTTGGCTGTGTTAGTTCTGTATCCTCCCTTGTTCACAGGGTTTTCTGTGATAATAGAAGTTGACTTCTTAATATTGCTCTGCAACATGAAAACACCAGTCTAAGTAGCAAAGGGAGAGGTTTTTAAACATGATGAAGCATTATTACTTTGCCACAAAACCAGAAGGCTCACGAACAATACTTGTAGCATAATGCTTGCAAGCTTCAAAATACTTAAACATTGATATTAAAATGATCCACAAGAGGTACATAAGTTAACTCCTGGTCTCCTCGCAGATTAACTAACAAATGCACCAAAAGGTCTCAGAGGAAACATAATGAAATCTAATAAAACTGAATGAGACCAGTTACACAACATTTTCATTAAGTGACTGATCCAGTTCCTACTGAAGCCAATGGGAATTTATCCAATTCTTCAAAATGTATTTTGGGTCATGTTTTTCTGAAATCTGAACCCGACCCTTCTGCTAAAATAAGTTTGGTTTTTTTTTCTTTTCTGAAAAAGGTCCCAAGGGCTTTAAACCCGTACCCACCATGTCCTTCGTTAATTAAATCCACTACTTACAAAGCAGCCCTCTCATTCTCCTTTTCACCTCACTGATATTTCCATGAAAAGATGCATAACAACATCAACTTATTTACTTCACTAAATCACCCTGCAGAGAGCTCTCTTCTTTAAGAATATGAAGAGAACTGCTTTCACCCAACTCATCCTTACTCACCTGATCACTCAGTCACTTTGCTTGCATGTTGATTTCTCCTTTTCTAGATATTTACTGTCCATTTATCAACTGTCCATTCAGCAACTGCTTCCACTTGCAAAAACACTCATTTCTGTGAAACACTTCAGCAAAAGGAGGGCAAGTAAATCTGACCTCAAATGAGAACACCCTTGCCTCTTGGGACTCAGTTTCTTTTCCAACCTTCTTTATTCCATTTGCAAGTTCCTACTAGAGAATCTTTGAACCTCATTTTGAGATTTCCACCTCACAACTTTTTAATTTAATTTTCCAATACTTACCCAAGTTGTTAAACTATCTAATCAGTCTAAACTCTTACTTTATAGTGCTTATGAAACACTGTTATTAGATGTCACATTTTCAGCACAGGGCTGACGATGCAACTGGGAACTGAAGACATCTGCATCCTGCTGAAGACAGAGAGGCACAAAAATAAGTGTCTAGTGATTTGACTGAAATCAGACTGCTGTAGCTCAAAAACAAAGGCTTCGTATATTAACATACTTGGTCGGTATGACCTGTATCACCTGGTCCCTGCTGAAGAAAGTTAAAATGCTCTAACACTGCTTAAGTGACATATAATTCATGCATGATTGTAAATTCCCCCTAACAAGAAGACAAGTGGAACTTGTATAATCCTTTAAAAATCTGCGGACGGTATGAACAAGTATCTCAAGTCTCTGCCATTCACCCTTACATAGAGCTAAATCCTGCTCCTCTGTTATTGTTTATGCAGGAAACAAATTCTTCTCACCAAGCATCGCAGCAATATGAAATGAAAACAAAAATTCATTTAGATTTGGTCAGAGCTCAGCAAACTAGCATGTAATCAGGTTAGAAACCCAATACCAAAGGGAAAGAGTTTATAAATTGTTCCTAGAGCTTTCCCCTAGTTGAGGTACATAGGTGGAAAAGCTGAGATGGCTTCTTAGTTACATCCTGGTTTATTACAAACAGCTGCTCAAAGTGGGCAGTTTATAAAGGTCTGAAAGAAGCAAGGAAACTTATATTTGAGCATGAAGACACAGGTCATCTAAGAAAACAGAATAAATAAGATGCTAGATGACTAAAGCCTCACACAATCCGAGGGAAACCATGGAGGATAACTAGGACCATGACCTCCACTTAAAGCAGTCAGAGAGCAGGCAAATGGCACGTTTGCTCTAGTACCAGGCATGATGTGACAGAAGACTTTTCCATTTGATATATCAGCAGAAGATCATACTAGAACAGCACACAGCCCCCCAAAAGGGGCAACAGCAACTGCCGAAAACAATGCTCCTGTAAATCTAATCTAACAGCATACGCAGGCAATAATGAAGATCAGCAACTGTGGATTTATCAGAAGTACAGTAACAGCAGGGTGTGACAGAATGGGGGAGTAGGAACCAGGGTGTCCCAGGAGGTGCAGATGAGCAAGATGATAACAAATGGGTGATCCAGAAACACCCACTAAAACATTAAAGACAACAGTACTTAAGTGCTAGGGGAAAAAGTTTCTTTTCAGCAGGCATCTAACAGTAAGCAAGAATCAAACAGCACACTGAAACCCTGAATTGACATGAGACATGTCAACAGTACAGGAAGGAGAGGGAGATCTCAGGGCAACCAGCAGTAACTACTGAAACTACTGAAAGACAAATGTCATCATAGAATCATAGAATGGTTTAGGTTGGAAGGGACCTTTAGAGGCCATCTAGTCCAACCCCCCTGCAGGGAGCAGGGACATCTTCAACTAGACCAGGTTGCTCAGAGCCCCGTCCAACCTGACCTGGAATGTTTCCAGGGATGGGGCATCGACCAACTCTCTGGGCAACCTGGGCCGGTGTCTCACCTCCCTCAGTGTAAAAAATTTCTCCCTTCTATCCAGTCTAAACCTACTCTTCTTTAGTTTAAAACCATTACCCCTTGTCCTGTCACAGCAGGCCTTGCTAAAGAGATCATCCCCATCTTTCCTACAGTCCCCCTTTAAGTACTGGAAGGCCACAATAAGGTCTCCCCGCAGCCTTCTCTTCTCCAGGCTGAACAACCCCAACTCTCTCAGCCTGTCTCCACAGCAGAGGTGCTCCAGCCCCCTGATCACCTCCGTGGCCTCCTCTGGACCCGCTCCAGCAGGTCCGTGTCCTGTCTGTGCTGGGGGCTCCAGAGCTGGACGCAGCACTGCAGGGGGGTCTCACCCGAGCGGGGCAGAGGGGCAGAATCCCCTCCCTCGCCCTGCTGCCCACGCTGCTGGGGATGCAGCCCAGGGCACGGCTGGCTTTCTGGGCTGCAAGCGCACATTGCTGGCTCATGCCCAGCTTTTCGCTCACCAGTACCCCCAAGTCCTTCTCCGCAGGGCTGCTCTCCATCCCTTCATCCCCCAGCCTGTATGGAGACCGGGGGTTGCCCCAACCCAGGTTCAGGACCTTGCACTTGGCCTTGCTGAACCTCATGAGGTTCTCACAGGCCCACCTCTCCAGTTTGTCCAGGTCTCCCTGGATGACATCCCACCTTTCACGTGTGTCAACTGCACCGCTCAGCTTGGCGTCATCTGTCCTTAATGACTCAAAGGACAAACTGGAAGTGTGACTGACAACAATGTCCCATAAATTGTGGGATCTAGCATGGAGATGATTTTTAGCTGACACCCTGTCACCTGAAGAGATGGTAGAGACTGAAACTAAGGAGCAATGATCAAGAGAATTGCACGATACCTGACATCAGGACCTGAGATACCACCTCCCATATGTGTCTTTGTATGTGTCAGAGGAACCGAGAATTTTATGGGAATGGGGTAGGAAAGAAGAAAGGTCCACTTGCACAATGAAGAGATGGAAAGATCTCATTAAGCCTGAGGCACTGAGGAGCAAACAGTTGATTAGTGTAGAGGTCCCAGCTTGAGGAGTAGTATTTCTGCAGTCATTTTACCATTAAAGATACTTAGAACCCATGAAATAGCATCTTGCTTTCTGCAAAAGAAATAATCAAGTGAGGAAACTGGAATTTTTCCCCTTTCACATTTCGAAAATGCAACAACCTCCTCCCCCTATTTGTTCTTGGCAAGAGATGAAGTGAATATGCTTTGTACAACAGCATAAAACACTAATGTGTGTGGATGGAAACTAATGAAGAAAATTGCCAGTTGCACTGGTACAGCTCTGGATTGAATACATATGCAGGGAGCTGGCCTTGTTTGCAAAGCCCTGGATTGTAACAGAACAGGAGTTTAGCCACTTTTCATACACCTGAAGAAGCCAGGAATTGGCTTAGAGGGTGAAACCACAGCCACGAAAATCCTGCATGGCATAGAAACCCTAAGGACGACAGCCTGTTGCCCTCTGGAGGTTAAGGAAAAGGCAACATTGCATAAAATATTTTCACAAAGGGAAAGCACTGGGAAAGGTCAAATTAAAGTATTGTCTGTAGCACAAATGTTGCACTTAATGAAACTGAAGTCTTTATTTCTGTTTTCATGATATAGCAGACTCACTGAAATAATTACTCAAAGTATTCCTACCTAACTCACTGAAACCAAGATACATCTTTGAGTGTGTACCGATATAAATAACATGAGAGTTTGGACATTTGGGATTCTCACTCTTGATTAAACTTTCCCTCAAACCTTACTTTTAGTTTGTGTCTGACACAATTTTATAGAATTTGGGAATAGTACAGGTTTGGTGTCTAATTAACACTAGACCTTGGTTGCTGTTTGAAAAAAGCATCCTGTGTAGGCGAGTACTTTGTGTGCGAGAAATGACTCAGATGCAGACAGAAGTAAACACACTTGTTTATTCATTAAGAGAAAAGTGAATTCCTGACAAGTGGAGGCTTTTATTTCTTGGACAAGGAGGAATAATGTCAAGGAAAATGAATTAGATGTGGGAGTCATGTTCAGAATGGCATTTGCAGGTAAAGGGACTGTGCATTTCCAAGCACTTTGGGTGAGACCCTGCACCTGGTGGACTATGAGGGCAATGAGGGGGACACTTTGGTGTTGCTTCCCCTCCAGACATTCATGTGTGGGTCGGCCACAAAGCAGAACTCTTCCCTATCAACTGAAAAGTTTTGGACAGTTAACAGAAATCTAGTTGCTTCTAGCTACAGAACTGACTCATAAGAAATATTTTATGCAATGCTCAGCAGAAGAGATGATATGGCAAACAGATTAACTACAGAAAAAGAAATCAGGCAGAGTTTATGAGGTTAAGTGAAAGAGAAAGTGTAAACTGGCAAATGCTGTCTCTGGATGGAGACATGGAAAACCAGATGTACTAAGATCAAATAATGGGGGGAGGGAAGACTGTCTTTCAGAAAAAACATTTCAAAAACATAAGCATGAGGCTGCCAAAATAAATCTATGAGTGCTCGCTTAAAAAGAAGGAGGCTTTACTCTTACCTTTGAATGAAAAAAAGATTTAATTTTCTTAATTGGAGAGAGTTAATGCTTTTATTAGCATTCTGAGCCTTGGAAAGTCTCTCAAAAACAAATAGCTAAGGGGGCGATTCTGTCTCACTTTCTAAAGTTAAGTAAGTTTTTACCCCTCAAGGAATACCACTGAAATCATATATTGGAGCAGTGAGATACTACTCAGAATGAGTTAGAGAGGCATAATCTAATGAGAAATAAAAATATGAGTTCAGCTTATAAACAGGGCACAAATTTAAAACAGAAACCTCTCAAAGTACAAAAGGAATTCATTTTATCCAGACTATCAAGATTCTCCTAATTTACATTCCTTTAGGGATATTAAGTCATTTGCAGAGTGTATTCATGCACAGAGTGATCATCCATTTAGATTTTGCTACTGAATTCAGCGAATCTAGGATTTCACCATGCAAATGTGCGTGGGTTGCATGTGAACACGCTCATGTTATAGCATTGCAGAAGTACATGAAAATGTTCTTTTGAACCCCAAAGTGCCATCTGTTTTCTAGCTGTTTTCTCAAGACTCATTCTGTCCCTCCTAATTTCCTGAATAACAGCCTCAAAACAGTCAAATAAGAGAAAATATTTCCCGCAACCAAATAAAAAACTCGCCACGTTCATCTACAGAATTCTTCACTGCCTGCCTATGGAAGTGATGTGCATGTGATAAGCGACACAGACATGTTGTGAGTGTAGCACAGATTGATTTAACTTATCATATGCATCCAACTGCAGCAACCTGCATGTTTCCCTAACTCTGCCTGGATTATTTATTTTTTTTTTTAAACATTGCAAATTGCTTCAAACAGCTGCTTTCAAGTATATGCAAGATTAATGAAGAAGCTGGAGTTAAAAATGGAGTTAATTTGCTTCCTTCCATATCCTCAGACATATCGGTACAGCAAACCCAGCAATCACTTTCCTGCTGTTGTGATCTTTGGAATGTTTGTCACAAAAGTGACTGTAGGCCATTTCCCCCAAACCACTATTTTCCTTGGTTGTCAAGACAGGCTCTGACCTCTACAGACAGTAAACCTAAAAGGATGATTTCAGAAGCAGTGTTGCAGCAGGAGCTTACCCTAAGTACAGAAATGCAACCAAGTCGAAGGCAGTTTCTCCCAAGCGTAGAGGAAAAAGAGGGGAAATTTCATTATTAGAAGTCATTCACTCCACTTAAAGCATACGACAACCAGGCGTGTTGTGGAGATTGGAAAGTCCTTGAGCAAAAAAAAAGCTGAGTAAAGTAGCTGAAAATATTTTTGCCAAAGTAAAAGCTTTCAGTATCTGTAATTATATTTTTCCTAGCACATAGAGATATTGATATAAAGCGTTCATGAACACAATTTGCTCAGAGCCACAGGTGAAACCTCTTACCTTACCCCAAACAATGGGAGTTTGAACTGCATTTCATACAGACTAGCAGCTGTTTTAAACCACCAGCATCTAAAGGCAGCTCACACCGCTCCCCATAATTCTGGTCCCCTCATTCCTTTCCTGCTTGCATGTCTGGATTTTATTCCAGTTGAAACCACATTGTGTTGAAAAATAATATGCCCACCTTTTGCCTCCTATTGAAATAAAGATATTGCCAGCATCCTTAGTGGTAAAAATCATGACCCATAAATTTTAAAATTATGTTTAAGGTATTGTGATTTACCCAACCTTCAAAATTAATTTCAGTTGAGATAGGTGTGGCAACATCCTCAAGTTGGCTGTTAGTATTTCAGTTTAACGTGTTAAGTCCAAAGTCATAATACTTTGGAAGAAAAAACCCA
>VZTV01006541.1:13254-26919 GCA_013400875.1 Anhinga rufa | reverse complement strand
CGGGGCGCGGGGCCCGGGTGCGGGGGGCTGAGCGGGGCTCGGTGGCGGCCGCTGAAGTGTTGTCTCCTTTGCTGGCGTCCCCGCGCGCGTGTGGCGGCGGCGGCGTGCCTCCTGACGGGCCGTGAGGGCCGGGCTGCCGTGTTGCTGCTATCGGTGGGTTTTTGTTTTGTTTTTGCTGCCAGAGATTGGAAGTGGAAGGGTGTCAGTTTATTTGAAAACCCTAGAAGTGCTTTTCGGACAGGCTTGGTGCGAGTAGAATTGTGACGTTCGTAATGTGGAAAACACAGAAGTCGTTACTGAAATACTACTCGGAGTAAGAAAATCCGAGTTTGGAAGCCAAAAGTCTATCACTGTTCTCTCTGCTGCTGTCTCAGTGCAGAATAAAACTTTTTCGAACTTCAGGATCATGTAATCTTTCACTCAACACGTTCCAGGATAGGTGTAACATTCAATAGCTGTTATTGCTGAAGACCCATGCTGAAGGTGGGTTATTTGTTATTTTCAGTGTTTGCAGATCTTTAATTATTTCCCCAGAATAATTGCTTTCCCCCGTTTGTGCATTTAGCACAGCAAATGGACAGAAGAGTATAAATAAATTATGTAAACATGTTTTGAGATTTAGTGATAAGAACAAACAATTTCATAGTTTTGAGTTTTGCTGGCTGTCGTCCTTCAAAGGTGACAGGCTGTGAAGTTCCTCTTTGTATTTCTAGATGTAGCAGACTTTGAGTTACTTCTATAAAACTTAAAATACCCATATCTTTTTTTAAATGTAGTCTTATCTTTGTGCAACTCTTGGTCTAAGTTAACTGATTCTGTGAATTTTTATGAAATGTCTTCAGGCTGAATGATTTCTAGAGAGTAGTACTCTTCATGTTGCTGTCTCCATTCAGTAACTACTCTGAGGCTTTTCTAGTGTAACTACCTACCTTTTTAACGTAATTCGATATTTCCAAGTGCTGTGCAAGCCATAAGTTGCTTTAAACATCCTCTAACACGTATATTGGAGGGGGTTGTTGGAGGGGGGGGAGTGTGTGTTTTTGTTTGGGGGAATTTTTGTTCTGGTTGGTTTGATTTTTTTTTTTTATATATTTTTTTTGTGAGGGTGCTCAAAACTTTAGCATGGTATCTGTTCAATAGTAGTATTTAAGCAGTAGGTAGCAATGATGAAATGTTCATGTTTCTTTTGATGCAGCAGGTGTTTTCTGAATTGATACCTGTAGATTCTAAACATAAGAGGCCACCCTTAATTTCCACTTTTGCCAGAATTTTAAATTTTACGTTTGCTGTGATACTTGCTTATTGAGTTTATTTCTCAGTTAAAGTGAGCAATTGTGCATGTGTGCATTTATTTATGTAGAAATGTCAGGCTGCTGTCTCTCTCTTTTACTGTTTGCCTGGCAGTTACAAGTCTTCAGGCTAGAAAATAGCATAGCATGGGGTAGCTGTATAACCTCCATAAGCCCAGTGATATATGTCCTAGCTAAGGAAAAGTAGTTGTGGGTAAGGGAAAATTGTTAAACATTAATTATAAGACTTGTTTCTGTGGTTAATGTGATACTTTTGTTTACTAAATCTAGCTTTGAGGGTTAAACTTCAGAGCTGTAGGTGCAAATAGAGGCTTTCCGCAGTTGGAAGTTTGCTCATGCCTTTGTTTTAAATGTATGTGTACACACACAAACACACCCTCAGGAGAAATTTGTTTGCCATAGGTAAACACAGGTGTCTTCCTGAATCCTTTTCATATCTTCTTACATAAAATAGTTGATGTTAAGCTCTTCCCCCTTCTTGTCTCTGCAAACTTGCTAAATTTCCTTCCTTCCCTCGTTTCCCCAGAAAGCTTTCTCCTAGTTTTATGTTGGTGTTGACAACAGAGACATGGTGGTTGATTAAAGTTACGGCAAACCTCACAGGTTTAATACCCTGCTACGTTCTGTTTCCCAAACTTCATGTCATGCAGAATTTTAGAAAGTTGGGGGTTGTTTGTATTACATGGCAGTTGAACACTTGAGTTAGAGGATTTGTGTTCCTAATACTTACGAAAATAATGGATGTTTTATATTACCTGCTTCTTTACAAACAGATGGCAAAGTGTCCATTAGAATCTAGTGGGAGGGGGCAGCTTCAGCTAGTGTGAACAGGCATTTATAACTATTTTATAAATAGAATTCTAACATTGCCTTGAGTTTTGCATAAATGTAATTTTAAATTAACACATATTTGGAGTTAAGAGCTTTCCTCTTGACTAAATAACTTTCCCTAGGGAAAAATGCAATCAAAGAGATTTAATATTCAAGCATCCAGTCACAAGATATTTAAATGACTAATTAGTGTTTTGATGCACAAAAAGGAATCTATTTTGCTTCCCTTTCATCTTATCTTTCTCTCATCCTGTTCCTAAAAGAATAAATATGGATAATAGTATATCTTCATTATTACAGCTGAATCTTCAGTTGAGCAGTGATGTTCTGTAAGTCTTCTGAAATAAAACCAACCTTGATAAGTTGATCTGAGTTCTAAAATATGCAATTGGTAAGCAGGATATAGTACCTCCGTAAGAAGAAATGGCAACTAAGGGGATTAAAGTGATTTTAATTCTGTTAATAAGTAGAGTATACCTTTCTGTCTATAAGTCATAACTTCAGTTAGTGGCTTTGTTCAGAGGTAAAAAAGACTATTTACTATAGTAAATAAAATAAAAAAAAAATAAAGCTCTTTGGCACACAGACAGGGGTACTTGAAGTTATCAACTGATACTGTATTCTGCCAGTTGGTTCAGCTCCCAAGTTTCTAGGGTAAACACATTGCCTGTTGCCGAGTCTGTTGCTAAATCTAAGAAACTAAAAACTATCAGACATATGCATCTCTAAAAAAGAAGAAAAAAAGCCTTCCAAATGTAATGACACTTCTTATGCAACACTAAACATACCCTGTATTATCTCAAAATCCTGGTTTTGAGCAAAACACATCCCTAGTGCTGTAATTTTGAGAACCAAACAATGGACCACTGTTAATAATATAGTAATGCAAATTTGGATAAGAAGTCCACTTTTAATTCATAACTGCCTCAGAGAAGTAGATGGATCAGATTTGTTTATCCTTTGTGAAGGATTTTTTTTGAAGGTGTTAATTTGTGTAGCCTCTTGTGGTTTTTCAAAGTGGGTGCTGCTTTTATTTTTCTTTAACTGGAAATTCAGATTCTAGACTGAAAGGAGACAGCTGGAAAAGCAGAGCAGAGGTAACTTTAGTTCTTTGAGATAAAATGCTTTACTGGAAAAATAAAACAGACTGAAGCTTTCTGAGCATGTTTGGTAACTTATGTTTCCACAAGAAAGCATGCATAGCTTTACAGGCATCCTAGACTTGATGGCCTCCAACCAAACCAAGGAAAACTACGTTTCTTTTCCCTTCATTTTTCTGAAGGGAGATAGGACACACACTGCACCCCCAACCTTCTAGGTTCTTTTAGAAAAAAAACCAGAAACTTGAGGTTTCGAGACTTCATAGGTAATTTTAAAAAAATTATCCTTGTGGAAAATTATTGTGAATATATATTCGTTTGGGGTTTTGGGGGGTTGTTTTGTTTGGTTTTGGTTTTGGTTTTGTTTTTTGAGAGTTAAAAAAAATAACAAAGCCATGTGTGTGAAGTAACTCATATCAACATTTACGAGGCATATTTAAAATGTCAGGAAGTGTGAACTTAGCTGAAGCAATGCCTCAACAAAGGTTAGTGTGTGAGCAGAGATACTTTTAATTAAGTGCCCTGGTATACATCACAAAAATGAATTATCTAAATAGGAAAATATGGCTATGTTGATGACATTTCTACAGTCAGTAACAGTCTAATGGGTATGGGAATTATCATGGGTTTGAGGTTTTGTTTTGGTTTTTTTCTTGAGCGAGTTTGTTATCTTGATGTAAATGCTGATATTACTGTGGTCATACTAAGGTTTTGTATGTTACATTTCCATTTAGTCTTGTGCATGTTCAGGTTTGCATAGGTTAGATGCCCGTTTTCTGTTGGGTAAAATTTTCTAAATCCTGGTGTCTCTGTCCTTGGTGTTGAAGAAGGGAAGAGGGTATCAAGTGGTGAGAAGTCCTATTGTTTTGTTGTATTACTCTTCTCAACTCCCTCTTCTGACTAAGCTCATGGTCTGGTGGTTAGTCTTTGCCCTCACCTTAACTCTGGAGTAGCAGCTTTCTTGCCCTATAGATTTCTGCCAGACTGATGCACTATATGGAGTTCTGCTCTTAAGGTTCAGAGTTTAAAATCCAAGCTTACTTTCTAATTTTAGTTAGTGTTGCTAGTAGCAGATGAAGAATTAAGCACCCAGAGTCTGAAATTATAAGCTGTACAGGTATTTGTTCACTTCTAACTGTTCTCCTTGGCATATGTGTTATGATGCAGCTAATAGGTTGCACAGAAGGTGGAATTAAGTCTGTGTGTGTCATTGTCATCTGTAAATACTGTCATACTCTGTTACTTGGTGTTTGAGCAAACTGTTGAAAGAGTTTAAAATGTGATTTTGATCTCTTTAAATCCATAGCTGTAGCTGTCTTCCCTGCCCTGGCTTTGGGGATGTTTAAGAAAAGCTAATTTGGTAAAATTTCATTGTTAGATGATTAGAGGAAAAAACCTCTAATATCAGCGTGACTTGTCAGTATTTGCCAAATGTTACAGAAGACCTAATGAAGATAACCTAATGTTCATTCAAATGTTTTGGATCACTTTAAACGTATTCTCTAATAGGTTGTATCTTAATTTAGCGAAGTGCTACTTAGTTAATTTCCCATTTACCCAGTTGGGGTAGGCTCAAGAATCGCACCCTCCCCATAAAACTGCCTTGAGCACAGCTACCATGGGTCTTTTCCAAGCAACACCTGCACAGAAAATATGCCTTTCTTTTCCCAAATCCATGCTGGAGGCATTGGGAGACCACTGTATCTGGATTCTCTTGCTGCTGAAACAGCTGGGTTTACCTTACGAAGGAAAAAAACTGTTAAGGAATGTACAAGAAGGGACCCATATGTCACTATCTAAGCCATGATGAATTTAAAACTGTGGGCAGTAAATGTAGAGCTCAGGTATAGTAAGCCAGTGTATGAATGGTCTTGAATTATATATGTAAAATTCACTAAAGGTCCTATAGTCTTTTTTTTGTTCACTACATTCCTGTCGGCTTAAGAAAATGCATTTTGTGTGTGCTTCCATAAAAATATGTATTTTCTTCTAGTTGAACAATTGTGTACTTGGCATCTAAGTACTCTTTAAAATAACCACTACCTTGCCAATGCACAATTCACTGATATTAAGTGTTTTAGGATCTTGTAGGGGCAATCAGAATTATATGAATGTAAAATCATAACAGATACTGTAACTGAATCATTAGTTTCAAGTCTGGATTTTTCTTTCCCCTTTGATGTAGAGTCAGGAAATTCCCTATAAAGTTCTTAGCTTACTAACAGAAGAGAATCTGGCCCTCCCTCCTCCCCACCCAGCTGTAGAAGTCAACGTATTATCCTAAAATGGATGAACTGAACTCCTTAATGGTCTTTTCTTAGACCAGGTGAGCTGAAACATTAAAGGATTTTGAAGTAAATGGGGAGAGTAGAGACATGTTTTTTTGCATACTCTTTGATTCAGGAGTCCTGAAAATTGGGAGAGTATTGCTTCCTGTTTATGTCATGTTCCCTTGGTCCAGCTTTTCTGCTCGCTCCTAGTAGGAGACATTAATTTTATATACTAGTCTAATCTTTTCTGTGCTTAAATACACTTAACTTGTATACTCTTAGGAATCTGATCTATGTGCTTGTGATTTTTGTCTAAAGCAACAGCCTACAAACACCTCAGTTCACATCTGGAAGAGATTTTTCTGTAAGCTCATATAATGGCCTTAATTTTACCTTTTAGTTTGGTATTGAGCTTAGTAACTTGCTTCAGATATATACCTGTGTGAAAAAGATCCAAGATCCTTTACCAAAGAATTTTGAGAGAGAACATATGACAGCTTACCACAAACGGGGCCAAATTTCAAGTGTAAGAAAACTCCTATACCATGTCAAAATAGTCAGGGGATGAAAAGTGTTTGTTTTCTTTTCCCCTTCTCTCTCTGTGCCCAGCTCCTGACTATTTAGTAATAGTGGTGGTTACACCAAAGCTTTCTGTTCTGTTGTCTTTTAATGTTGGTAGGTATTCTGTGTACCTGAACGTTCATGCAAGTTAGGAAGCCTGGCTGATGGTGAGAAGTAGCTTCTATAGCGAGCAACTTATGTACTGTCTCTGATGACCTAAAGAAACTGGTTAATTCTGTGATATGAAACCCACCTGTACCAACAGTGTTTTCATTTTCAAGTCAGAGGGGTGGTGGTGGCATAGACATCTACTACAGATTGGTGGAATTTATTTGAGGCTGGAATGAGATTGCCCATTGCAGTTTTAAATCAGAAGCAGCAAAACTTACCGCATGCATCCATGAGCAAGGAGCATAGATTACACCTGTGGGATTTGACAGCTTCCAGGAAGCTAGCAGTTCTGCGTAAAAGTTTAGGAATCATGGTAGATGGCCTGTTGTTATGCCATAGAGAAGTCTGGCACTAATGTGAAGTTGTGAGCAGGGGACTGCCATGAAAGCGGTCTGATAATGCGATGTTAGTTCTGTATATGGTGTCAGTTAAGCATATAATAGTGAATGTGCACGTCATGCTCTATGTAATGTTGAAAATACGTAAGGTTTCAGAAGATAGCAAGAAGAGTTGGTTAATCATCAGTGCTTTATGCAGGTCAGAGGCTTTTCCAGGAGGTGCTGTTTTGAAATGATGGAGGGTATGAATTAGCAAACTCACTTTGGAAGAATTTCAAGTCAGGACGTTTGTGTTCTAAGTGGAGGATGTTGTTTTTCTAGTTTTTTTTATCATCTATATGAGTTATATATGTATATAAAAAGCAATTTAATTCCTGCTTAAAGAGATGTTCTGGAAAAGCTAAGTGTAGAATTATTTTGATGTATGCATACTCAAATTATTTTTAACCTTTTCTTGACTTCTCAGTAATTGCACAAAGAGAAGGCATGAACAGCAGTGACTTTATGCATAGCAGAGTTAACTACAGTGAGACCAGTTGTTCACATTCAGACTTAAGATAAACAACTACTAAGTCTGACCTTTTTTATTTACAATGAGGATGGTTAACTATTGGAAGAGATTAAAAATCTCTCTCAAATTATTTACATTAAGGTGGGGGGGAACCCACAAAGATAACTTTGTTAGCACTATTCTTAATAGCACAAGAAGTAATAGACCTGGCAGGTTTTGGGAGTTAAAGGAGAGGAGTTTGTCAGAGTAAACTATAAGTCATTTTAAGGCCAAGTGTGTATGGAAAGGCTTTACCTTCTGGGAATTCTCATAGCCTGTCTTTAAAGAAGAGCCCCATAGGGTTATCTTCCTGACTGTTTTTCAGATTAGATCTATCATATAATGGATTTCAGCAAAGAATTGGGTATTAATTGTATGCAGTGAAATATCAACAACATTAATAATTGGAAGGGGCAATAATTCAGTAACTTCAGTGTTTGAGAATCAGGGTGATGTGGCTTTATTTTTCTTTTAATAGCCAACATCCTGTATTTTATTCCAGTAAAACTTAGGTTGTTCACATGAACCTCCCTAATATTAATTTATTTGGGGTAGGAAAAAAGTGCAATGTTGGCAAGTCCTTAAATCTGCTAATGTTTTTTTCTGAGTAGACCACTTTGCTTGTAGCTGTCTCAATAGTTGTGCCATAATTATATAGTCATATTCCTCACAAATGTATATGCAGTTATCTCAGTATCAATTTGTGAAGAGTATTCAGTGTGGATTTTGAATACCTGTGAGTTAATACATTACTTTCTCAAGTCTTTGTTTTAAAGGAAGTTGTGTGGGAGTCTACTCTGCTAGAACAGAATACTGCAATTCACTGGCCTTAGGTGTATCTAATAAGTTACTTGTTCTTTCTCCACTTTATTTCCACTTTGTACTTGTAAGAGAAAAAACTAGCTTTGATACCAAGGAATGCACCAAATTACTAATGCATCAGAATAAAAATGCTGGCTGCTGCTTTTGTGTCTGTATATGTCCTCTTGCTGCGTAATGAGCCTTTACCTACGCTATGCTCTCCCGTCTACCAGTGTATGTGTATTCAGCTGTATGTGCATTCGAGGGCTAACCCTGTTCTGGGAGGATCTTCTGGTTAAACAAATATCTGAAGGTGAATTGCATGAATTGAGGGTGGAATAAAAGTTTGAAAGCTTCCTGGTCTGTCAGTCTCTTCAAGAACAGGTAGTTTGAGTGAGAGAGGAAACTATCCTCTTAAGGTTTAAGTACCCCTCTTAATCATTTGTTTCCTTTATATTTAATCAGGAGTTAAGAAATTCATGCTTTTTGAATTGGAAGCTTTCAAGAGGGTGTTGGAAAAGATTGCTTTCCAACATCTGTTCACATTCATACCTTTATGCCAATTTCATTATTTCAAGGTTGTTCCTTTCTAGTTGTAAATAGAAATTAATTAGAGATCTTGTAGCCTGTCTGGAAGACTTGCCAAGCTTAACTTGAGGAGGGAGATTTGTAGTAAAGGCTGCCCTTGCATATATATATTTCATGCTACTGTCTGTTTTCTGTTATAATTTGAAGAGCTGTAGTTTTCAGATTTTTCACTGGTCAGATGTCCGACTCAAAGCATGGCTGCTAGGAAGTCAATAGCACGGAAAGTTGAACTCTGTGTAGGTTTCTGTTTCTGGATTTTCCCTTTCAAAACTCAAGGCTTTTGTGCAAGGCTGTGTTATGAAAGTGTGGTAATTGTGTGTTAAAGATGCAGAACTTGTTTTGGAAAGGGAGGAAGGGTGCAAGTTGCTTTGCCAAACTGTTGGTCTCTAATGAGTCACCCAAAATGCCTTTCTCAGCATAGGTATGGAAACACTTAACATAACTTGATTTTTTTTTTTTGTTACTCTCCTGTCTGTGTCATTTATCATTCCCCATGTTGGTCTGTCTACATAGTATGTAACATCTCTTCTTCCAGGCATTTCCCAAGATGTAATTACTTGAAGTGTCCTCTTGTGGGTTTCTAAATTCTCTAGTTTTGTTCTCCTTCTTGAGTTTCTTTAAACACTGGTGATAAAATTGTATTACTGGCTTCCCCTGTGCCTTTATGTTTTTGCTTAAGAAATGCAGCTTTTAACTGTGTGGTGAATCTACACACACCCCCTACCTGCAATCCTGTGTTAGTATTTCAGCAGGACATGTCCTGTGTGCCTTTTGATATTTGATTATTTTTTTTTTGCTACTGAAATTAAAAAAAAAAAATTTGAGTGGCAGAAAATAGGAACTGACTTCAGGAAGAAGATTTTGCAGTATTGTGATCTGACTTAAAATATCTACAATTCAGTAACCTAGATATATCTCAGAAGAGAGCTGAATTTAAAACAACAGGATGGATTTATTGAGAAGTTTAGGAGTAAGGCTTACAAGCAAGAGACAACTTGAATTTGAGCCCTGCAAGATTTTCTGTATTTTGTACAGTTACTGGAATCCTTTAAGCAGGTTACTTAAACAAAACCGTTGGATCTTTCAGATGCTTGTGGATAAATTTATGCACTCTGTTCTGTTTCTCAACTATTTTTTTTTCTGCTTTCCCGTGTTCTTTGCCAAACATGATGACCTTGTTTGCCCTTCTGCTGTTTATCTTCTGTATTGTTAGAAGGAAGTTATCCTGCTTATATTAGTGCACTAGCTCTGCTTTCTGATGATGATGCTGTGGTCTTAAAGTAAGCCAAGTACTCTATGAGACTGTTTAAATGTTAGGAATAAAGTTAGTTTAATACTTACAGTCCATCTTGGGCAACTAATGTATTTCATAGAGTTAGAACTTCAAGTCAATAGGCAAGACTTTATTTTCTCGCTGTTTGTATGAGGGGAAAGAACTTGAGCTTGTCAGTAATGTAAGTTTTGTTAAGTGAGAAAAAAGTGTGTGTGGGAACTCATATGTTTACAAAGTCCCTCTGCCAAACAAATCTTTACCAGAGCTGTAGAATAAGTGATAAACAGAACTTTTTGTTACATATTCGTTCATTCTCTCAGCCTTTCTCTGAAGGAGAGGTATTTCCTCTGAGGTGTCTTGTCTTGAGAAGATGTTTAGAAAATTACTTAATGGTAGCTAAATATTGAAAATAAATTTGGCATGTCTTGGGCTGGAACAGAAATTGGTGAGGTTTTTTGGTTATCTTCAGGGCTTTATTGGAGCAAGTTGTTGCAGTTAATGCATTAACCCTTATCTCTGGCCTGGTTTTCTGTATTTTACTGCAGAAAGACCTTGAGCTAGTAGATGGTAGCTGTTAAATGCTGTCTTTGGGAGCTTTAGATGGTAGTTGGAGTGTGGGCTGCAGAAAGTCCTAGAAATAAAGACAACACCTTAGTATTGATAAAACATGGAGAAGCTGGTGAGGGAAGAGGAGCTCTGAAGTGCTCCTAATAAGTTTGTTACTGAGGAAAGTGTACCGCAAACCATCTACTAGCTATAATTTTGTAACTGTTAATGTCATGGGTATGTTGTGCGACCAGTCCAGTCAGAAAATAACAGTTTTGTCATTGTATGGCAGGATAGTATGAAGTTCCAAAGCCATCCGGAAGTGATAGGAAAAACATTAATGGATATTCCCATTAGTAAATAAGAGCCTATAATAAAAACAGACCTGTAAAACTAAGCCCTCAATTTGTTTGTTATTGAGTGATTTCAGCAGGTGAAGGTGGTCTTTGTGCATGATTTAGTAATGTGAATATTTTTAAATGTTGTATCCAGTGGTTGACTTAACTCTGTAATTTGAAAAATTAGTGAAGTGAGGTGTCATGACATTTTATTTTGTCTTGTATTAAACTGTAATTTGTATAATTTTCTGGAAGAAAATGTTAATGTTTTCCAATGTCATTCTTCTCATGAATGTCATTGACCTGTCTCAGCAATGTAAGTTTCACCTCTTACTTGACTTGTGCTCAAGAGAACTCTGGATAAGAAGCACTTCTTTAGTTAATAGAGAAGGGGAAGATTTAGCAACAAATTTGCTTGAGAGAGTCTCTTATCCCAGACTGTTTTGCACTGTGGTCAGGAGTGTATGTACAGTTCACTTCTGTGTTTATTCTGGATGCTTGTCTTGTTTTTGTGGTTTATTCCCACCGTTAACGGGGAGATTGAGTGTGCATGTATGTGTTAGGCTGCGGTGTAAGTTCTTTTCAGATGGTCACAGAGCTAAATGCTAGCCAAGAAGTCTACTCTCTGGATTGTTACAATACTTTGCTCTTTCACACTTGTTAAATATGAATTATGCATTCATATTACCTGAGAATGTTGGACAGTATTTATTGCTAAGGATTTGAAGGAAGTCAGACCACCACTTTAGCAGATTTGAGGTCCTAAGCCAGCTTTTGGCAGCAGTGTCATTTCCAGGGGTGGAGAGAATCATAGAATGGTTTAGGTTGGAAGGGACCTTTAGAGGTCATCTAGTCCAACCCCCCTGCAGTGAGCAGGGACATCTTCAACTAGAGCAGGTGGCTCAGAGCCCCGTCCAAGCTGACCTGGAATGTTTCTAGGGATGGGGCATCTACCACCTCTCCAGGCAACCTGTGCCAGTGTCTCACCACCCTCATTGTAAAAAAATTTCTTCCTTGTATCTAGTCTAAACCCACCCTCCTTTAGTTTAAAGCTGTTACCCCTTGTCCTGTCACAACAGGCCTTGCTAAAGAGGTTGTCCCAATCTTTCCTATAGTCCCCCCCTTAAGTGCTGGAAGGCCACAATAAGGTCTCCCCACAGCCTTCTCTTCTCCAGGCTGAACAACCCCAGCTCTCTCAGCCTGTCTTCATAGGAGAGGTGCTCCAGCCCCCTGATCATCTTCGTGGCCTCCTCTGGACCTGCTCCAGCAGGTCCATGTCCTTTCTGTGTTGGGGGCTCCAGAGCTGGACGCAGCACTCCAGGTGGGGTCTCAGCAGAGCGGAGTAGAGGGGCAGAATCGCCTCCCTCGACCTGCTGGCCACGCTGCTTTTGATGCAGCCCAGGATACGGCTAGCACATCATCTTACTTTTGCTTACAGGTACTGAACTGACTCTGCAAGGTAAAATCTTTGTCATAATACTGAATAGATGGCGGAAGTAGGAATACATTGTCTTGTGGATAGCTAACAGTGCTTCAGAAGGTAGTTCCCTTTAACTTACTGATTGGGAAAGGAATAAAACACCTACTTAAGGAAAAGTCCATGTATTTGAGAACTTTAGGTAATTATCAGAAGAAGCGTGCGGTCAGAAATACCCAAAGGTGCAACAGAAAAAGATTTGAAAAACCTTCAAGGTGTCTTCAAACTATTATTATAAAAAGCTCTGAAGTATTAGTCTTGAAGACTTTTCTTTCCATATTTCAGTGATGGCATGTTGCTAAACCTAAAGGAAACAGCCTACCCCCACAATGTAGGGGCCTTAAATGTGGTACTATGTACCATAGAGACCTCTTTGTGGTAGCAAACTGTGGCAAATACTTTGTCATCTCTGTTAGAATTTCTTGTTAACAACACATTTTACGTTCATCCCTAGTTTTTCTCACCTTGCATTATAATATTAGTTTTGCTTTCTATTGATCAGTTACTATTTGGTCTTTTTGTTTTCAGCATGGGGAAAAATGCAGGAGTCATAGAACAATAAAACCATTTAATATGGTAAGCAGTATGAAACTGAGGCTGCAATTGGTAATATAAAAGCATAACATGTTAGGCAGCTCTGAATTTTGTTCTCTGAGAATGTATGCTGTGTCAAGTTGATGTTTTTCAAGATCTGATGTGCTAAATAGTCTTTCATAAATACACTTGTTAATGGCAATATAGCTAAAATAGCCCTGCACAGAAGGGATACGATGAATTGATGCAAAGTACAAAATCTCGCTTGCTGTGTCTGGCAGTTTATATGGCACTAGGTGGTGAGAGGGAGAGACAGGATGTCTAACGTAAGAGGATATTTTCTGAAGTCCTGTATGGGTTTCTCTGCTGATATGTGGGTTGTGTTCTTGGACGCGGTATTTGAGAAGGGCACAAAGCAGTCTCTAAGATGTCTATTACACTTTAGTACATTAATATATTTTTTATATATATATAGGCACATTAAATCGTGGCTATTCATACCACTGTGACTTTATTCCCTGTAGCCAGGAATTGCCCATTAAGAATCAGTCTGCAGCTGCACATGTGGTGCAGAAGCAGGCAGCTCTATGTTGTAACCAGCACGATGGGCTTCAACTGTTCTGCTTGTGAGAGGCAGAGGAACTAACATGTATCTGTTCTTGAGAGATCAGTGTACTTAATTTGTGTTGTGGGTAGAGGCTTTTACCAATGCAGTAGACAAGAAGAGTGAAGACCTAAGGAATGATGGAAAAGTGTGGAGGTTTTGTGTTGGGTGGTTTGTGCTTTGTTTGGTTTGGGTTTTTTTTGGTTTGTTGTGGTGGGGTTTCTTGGTTGGGTTTTTTTTGTTTGTTTGTTTTCTTTTTAATTAAATGAAAGTCATAAACTGATGGGAATGTTGGGTAGAGTGAAAGGTGTTAAAAACCCACTTGATTTGTAGGGGGAGACATGAACAATGAACAAAAAACCCCTAAACAAAC
>VZTV01006540.1:0-23730 GCA_013400875.1 Anhinga rufa | reverse complement strand
GACCAACACCCACCTCGCTACAGTCAAGGAGCAGACAAGGTTGCATGCACCAGGTACTGCTCCAGCTACCTAATAGCAAAGCTACCTAACAGCGTCTCAATGCTGGATGACGTTCACTTTTAGGACAAGTTTGTTGGGACTCATCTTTTCCCAGTCCATATAGTGGAAAGAACTGGTTTAGCCCCAGAGGTTTCTGGGAAGTTTCTGGAGTAGGTTTGGCGTCATTGAGCGTCTTGCTCATGCTGAGAGTTTTACTAAGTTGCGCAACTTCTTGACCTCTCTGAAGTCATCATCTCCCCTGTCCCACCTCTCTCAGCCATGTCCTGAGGTGGGAGTCACTGGCTGCAGACCTCTCCATCTGAGCAAGTCTCCTAGATTTCCTCTAGGGAAAGGAGGTCCTTTCTTTTAAGCTTCCCATGCTGTCATCTAGGGCTTGGTCAAGGTAAATCAGTAGGGGTAGGGTGCAAAGAAGAGAGTTGTCCATTTGTTACCAGCACAAGGAAGAAACAGAGACCTTCCACCCCACGCTGGTAAAAAAGGCTGAAAGCAGAGTCTGTTGTCCCGGATTTCACATATCTACCTTTGTGTCCCCTGGGTGTAGAGGTGGTCACTGCACAGACAGGGGACTTGGACTGTGCTTCCTAAACGAGAGACATTAGATGAGGTGTCATGATGCAGAAGACTTCATTTTTATTCTCAACCTTGCTCTTATCTGGAAAATTACAGCTCCTCATGACTACTCCCTTTATGAGCTGTTTTAATAAGCTACCCCAATATTATCATCCTCATTATTCTGCACACAAAGTTTAGTCATCTTTTGCTATGAGTTTTCTGTTCTAGCCACAGAGCGGTGAATTTAATGATATTTAATGGTAAGACAAATTAGACCGTCATCATTGTTCAGATTAAACGGCCATCACGGTATTGCCTAAGTGATGCCTGCCCAGTGCAAAGAACATTAGAAAAAATGGAAGTTTCCCCCACCTTTGCAACTGTATCCTGATTAAGAAACACTTTTCACTAGCATCTATTACTTATTATTATTATTTTTAACCTTGTATTTGCAAGAGATTGCTTGCCTCAGTCCAGCCCTGCGCTCACCTCATAGTGATGCCGCATGCTGTCATGTAGTTGCCTTCTTTTACCGTAGAGGTGGCTGCATTTTAGTGACAAGTGAAGAAATGAATATACATCCACTGTGGGTATCTTGGGCCTTCTGGTGTGAAACACACTCTGGAAATAAAAGAGAAAAAGAATTACCTTCTTTTTTTTTCTCAGTTGGGTGATGACTTTCAGAGAGCAAGGAAGACCTTTTGTCTTTCACACCCAAGCGTGGCTCTGAAGCACTGGTATTAATAAACCTTCCTTTGATTTTTTTTTTTCTTGAAGTAAATATGTCAAGAGATGTCAGAATCAGGGAATTTGGCAAGATAGACTAGTTGTCTTTAGAGAGAGATTGTTTTCTATTATTATTTCCCCCCCTGGGGAATGGCATCTTTGCGTCACCAGTAACAGCTGCATTTAACCAACATTTTGAAAGGAGATCATGGGCTGACTCTGGGTAGGACAGCATCTGAACAGATGTAACCAGAGGAACTTTCAAGAAACTATGCATTAGAAAGCATTAGGAAAAAAAAATGTCTGTCTGTGACTATATATATCTGCATTGCTATCTCTAGAAATAAGCCTATATCTATAGATAGCTATAAATACAGACGCAGACACCTAAATAAACACCCACGTCCATGCGCGCACACACACACACGTATATATGTGTCTGTGTATGTTTGCTTAGGTGTGTAGTTTTCTCATTTTAGCCACTGTGGGATAATTATAAGATTGACCAAAGCAGCAAACAGAGGGCCCCAGAGAAAGGCTGTGTTTTTCGCTACCTTGTCCTGAACCATATAAATAAGATTATTTCACGCAGAGCAGCACAGAAACCGCTTTCTGNCAGCATCTGAACAGATGTAACCAGAGGAACTTTCAAGAAACTATGCATTAGAAAGCATTAGGAAAAAAAAATGTCTGTCTGTGACTATATATATCTGCATTGCTATCTCTAGAAATAAGCCTATATCTATAGATAGCTATAAATACAGACGCAGACACCTAAATAAACACCCACGTCCATGCGCGCACACACACACACGTATATATGTGTCTGTGTATGTTTGCTTAGGTGTGTAGTTTTCTCATTTTAGCCACTGTGGGATAATTATAAGATTGACCAAAGCAGCAAACAGAGGGCCCCAGAGAAAGGCTGTGTTTTTCGCTACCTTGTCCTGAACCATATAAATAAGATTATTTCACGCAGAGCAGCACAGAAACCGCTTTCTGAAATTAGCAAAGTATGCTAAAGCCGTCAGAGCCAGGAGAATTAACAGCTCATAACTGCCCAGTAAGCGATTGCTCTTGGGCTGTTTTCTAAGGGAGAATTAGCACTGCTGAAGGACGCTGGATTGACAGCCCTGAAGATTGATGTCCTCCCTTTAGCCAGGAGAGCAGGTAGGCTGCAGCTAGCTATTAAAGTGTGTTTCCCCAAATACCTTGCAGATAGCATTAATCTTGCCATAAACAACCGTGTCTCAGACCGGGTCTGTAGAAGACAACTGTTTAGCAAGGGGTAGGAAGAAGTTTTTTGGAAGGGTGTCTTAGCAGCACATCATGTGAAGATAAGACGGTTTTCTTTGTGCCTTCAGGCAATGCTGAAAGCCACCGCTACACCACAGTCTGTATATATTCTCTCATATTCTGCTTTTAAGATAAGAAGATCTCTCAGTGCAGCAGAGATGGTGGAAAATCTTGTCCTCCCACTCCTTCCCCAGGAGATGTGCATGGGCATCCCCCATCGCAGTTGCACCCTGGATCTTCAGAAAGTCTCCCTGCCTATGAACAGATAAGCTGTGGCTTCCCAGCCCAGCGCCCTGACCAGGCAGCTCTGCTTTGATTATTTTCCATCTGGTGTTTAAAGAGAGACAGCAGGACAAGGGAAGGAAGGGGAACGGATGGGCCGTTCCCTTCACTCTTTGAGGAAGGCAATGTGGTTTATCTGTCCGCTGCGTGTTTCACATCGCTGAACCACAAGCTGCTGAATGTTGGGAGGGGGTATACAGCAGTGCTACATAACCTCTGGATGATAGATAGACACATAGGTGGGTATATATGTATTTATTCTATATTTGTTCTGTTCTTACACTCTTCCCTAAGCATCTGTTCCTGGGAGTGTAGGAGACGGAACAGGGCTAAAAGGACCTTGGGCCTGGCCCAAACTGGCCATTCTCCTTGCAGCTTTCTTAAGGTTCTCTTAAAATTAGGAGTCAGGGAGACCTGTCTTCTTTCAGCTCCTCAATCTTTGGATAAAACACAACACACATGGGAAGTCCCCTGATGTGCCCCCGGCATTAGTAGGCAGCTTTTTAGGCAATTTCCCTCCAAAAACCATAGTAGCCCTTTGATCATGGATGCCTTCCCTTTCACACGGCCAGCCAATAGCAGCACCTTCAGCGTGGTCATTTTTCTGGTCACCTTTTCAGACGCTGGCAGGAGTAATGACATATTTTGCTCTATAAGCAGCAATTTCTTTCATTCCCATCTCCCCAGAAACAACACTAATGCCAAACACGTCTTTTTTTAAAGGAGATCAAACCCATCCTGTTTTCAAGGATGAGCTTAAGGGTAAATGTGACCTACAGCTACTGAAATCATGGGGAAGGGGAATAAGAGCCAGCAACTTGGGAGGTTAGCTCAGCTTGGAAACCACCATCCTAGCAAGATGGACCATCGTAAGATCTAACCTCAGCCCACCAGTCTTGTCTTCATCTGCTACTGCTTGTTTATATCATATTTCCAGAGAAATCAGAGAGACCTCCAGAATCCATCACATACCAAACAACGGGAGAGGCACAGCGTGTTGCAGGGCTGCTTTATCTAAACACCATTGTTCAAACCAAAAATCTTCTATGCCTGGCCTTTGTTCTTGGAGCTCTCTGGGGTCCTTTTAAAAGCCAACAACTTTGCGTAGCCTCAAACTGATGGCATAAAACATGTTTACTCAGTGTATACCGAGTTATACAGATGAAATGCCATCAAAGTGTCATACATTCACATTATGGAAGATGAACAGATGTTCTAAAACATGCATAGGAATAAAAAAAAAATGCACCACTGAGATGTGTTCTTCATTCTTGCAAGCAACCCTGTCATGCAGTCCTCATTTCATGCCCATAGGTTAGGCCTAGTGAGTTCCTGTAAATGCTGTAGCACCTTTTAGTGTAGCGCTGCTGATAATAGTTTTTCCCTAGAGTCTGCTGGGAAGTTCTGATGGTTTATAACAGCAACGTAACAATACTTCACACGAAAACAAAGGTCCTCACAACACAACACACAGATGTAGTCCCCCTTGTACCCCATATTTAACCATTGCTGGCCCGTAGTAGATACTTAAGGACAGCTTATGAAAGCTGGCAAGCAAAGAGTGTTCTTGTCCCCACTTACCGCCCTTCAAGAGCCTGCAGCTGTAGGTCATTCTCAGCATGTGGCTGCAGCATAGGATTGGGAGAACTTCTTTTCCTGTTAATGTGAACAGCAGATTTGGGGCACATTTTGTCTGTGGCCTCCTGGATGTGACTGGGCATGACATGGAGAAGCGGTGTCTTTCATGAATACATCTTTGGGGCACCCAAGGAGCTCAGCTGGCTTCTGAGACATGGGTCTACTCTCACCCTTTTCCTTTTTCCTTTTTTTTTTTTAATTTTCTTTTGTGGACTCTTCCATAGAGACCCGCTGACTGCAGTTAAATGGTCCAAATTTTTTTGCCTACACTTAGACACCTTTAGGCACCACTGGAGATGTTTTACAACCTACACTATTATCACAAGACTGACAGATGTCTATGAGACCCATGCTTTTCTGGAACAGCATCTGGCGTCCACCTGGATACTTACAGGCATCTCACACTGCATTTAGTGCTTAGGTGTAGGCAACTGAATCTGAAGATTTCTCCTTGTTGACTATCATGCAATCATAGACACTCAAGACACATGGACACGCACACTTGCACACCTAAGTTGGGGTGCCTTAGTCTGAGAGCTGACTCCAGTCGCTATCCAGATGGTGGGGATCTGGTGCCTGTCACCTCTATAGATAAGGGGAAAAGAATTCTGTAGCAAAAAGTCTTGTTCAGCACTCACTGATTTCCCTTAGGCTTTGGAAATCAGTGACTTTGCCTTTTGGAAATATCCCTCCTCCCTGCCGTTACGCTTTTTTTAGTCACATCTTTTATTTATAAAAAAGGCAAGAAAAGCAGGGAGTAGAGCTAGTGACAGAGGCTTTCTGGCATTGCTTATCATTCAGAGCAGTAAAATACTTCCCCTGCTAATTTCAAACATATCATTAACAACATCTGAATCAGCAGCTTTAAGAAACTTTGCAGATACTTGATCTGGAAAGCTCTTACATATGCTTCCACCCTCATATACTGTTAATCCCACCCTTCAACATAGCCTGCCAATCCCTCAAAAAGCCACTGGATCCATTTCAGCTTCACAACCTAAATGTTGCAGAGTCTTGCCATCATCTCACAAAAGGGGAAAGAAAAAGGTTGAGAGTAGAAAGTTGGTTACAGGGCAGAGTGCAGCGATACTCAGAATGGGGTTTGCTACCAGTCACCTAGAAAATACCTGTCTCAGTCACCCACGTCCCTCCCTGTGACACTGGAAGGAAACGGGACACGTGAACACCAAAGCCCTGAAGGTTTCACAGAATCCCAGCACAGCAGGGGCTGGAAGGGCCCTCCGGAGCTCCCCCCGTCCAGCCCCTGCGTGAGCAGCACCCCCAGAGCAGGGGCACAGGACCGCGTCCAGGCGGGGTGGGAATGGCTCCAGGGAAGGAGACTCCACAGCCTCTCTGGGCAGCCTGGGCCGCTGCTCTAGCACCCGCACAGCAAAGGGGTTTTGCCTCAGATTCAAGTGGATATTCAATTTTCAATCAGATGCTGAAACATGGGTTATGTTTATGCCCAGAGCCAAATGAGATGTCCTAGGTTACATAAGACTGGGAACTGCAGATGCAACATGAGACTTACAGGAGGCTCATTCTCTTCTGTAAAAGCTGCTTGCATGCAGACAGAACACTAAGGCATCTAAAATTATGATGCACATATAAGGACAACCCTATTGAGTCCTACAAGACATCTTACCTGAGACTCAAAGGGATGGGAATCACTACATAAATGCAAACACCTCTGAAGCTGAGCTAGTCACCCTGGACTCCTTTCGTGACAACCCAGTCAATCAGCTGGTGGCTGAGGGCACCATCCCGTGATTAAAAAGGTGAATTGAAGTCTATAGCACCCCTTCTTGCTGCTGGGACACCTCAGGTAGCCAGCTCTGATGGAGCCATCCGCACCATAGACATCTAAGTTAGAGGACCACATCCACTATGACAAACTCCATGTACCCATAACAGAGTTTGAGGGAGCAGAAATGCTCTTCACAGACTGTCCTACAGCTGGCTGCAATGCAAGAGTGAAAGCACAGCCGTGGTTTTGCAATGGAGGGGGCCTCAAAACCCCATGCCTGGTGCTCTGATGTAGCTCTGAGCTCTCCTGCAGGGGAAAGCAGTTTTCCTCTGAATTCAGATCAATGCAAATTATCTCCCCATTGGTGGAAGTGGACAAATTAGGAGCTGGGTTAAGCCCTGAGCACGGTATGAAAATGTAACAGCCAATTGCTCTGAGGGTCACACACCTGGAAGACGTCCAAACCGCAGGGAGTGGGGAATGCAGGACCCTTGTGGGAGGGGGGCACATCCAGCCCACGGATGCCCATGGTGGCTAGGTTTTGTTTATTTTGTTTTTTCCGTGCACTCTCTGAGTTCACGCAGGAGCCATCTCCAGCTCTGTTTTGGTTTCCTGTTCTCCCAAAGCCACCGGGCTGCTGTGAAGTTTGTACCCTGAGGTCAGGCTGGTGGAAAGCTGAGATGCAAAGGGGAGCAGAGAGGAAGTCTCCCACCAACCCAAGAGGGAGGGGGAAAGGGAGATCTTGTTACGCGTTCAGCACGCAATACATCTGAAATAGAGCTTACATTTTTTGTGGTTTGGTCTATTGTCAGTGTCTGAGTTATAGCTGGAGTGAGGTTGGGAAGGCAGGATCAGGTGGGCTAGCTCACTGCGGAGAGATAATTTCACCTGGCTATACAAGATGGATGGCTGTGGTTTGGTGGAGCTTTCCCCAATCCAGAAGGATAGGGAAAGGAAGTGCCCTGAGACTGTGCATTGCCTGAGAGCACCACAGAGCACGACCTAGAGAGGATGCACGGTGTATGACTTGATGGGAAGTCATTTCACCAACCCCCAAAGCAACTCAGCCACATCGAGGGGGCTCATCCTGCCCAGTACCCTCCAGGAGCAACCATGAATGGCTCAGCCATGTGAAGGGAAGGCCTCCACAGCATTCTTCTGCAGGCCCTGTTGGTAGGGGAAGGGGACAAGTTGGGTGCTCCTTAGGGAGATGGAAGATGCAAGAGGCACAGGAAAGCTCTAAGAGATGGGAAGAAAAGAAAGATCAGATCCATCCTACACCTTCTGCCCAGAGAGGTGGTCGATGCCCCATCCCTGGAGACATTCAAGGTCAGGCTGGACGGGGCTCTGAGCAACCTGCTCTGGTTGGGGATGTCCCTGCTCACTGCAGGGGGGTTGGACTGGATGGCCTGTAAAGGTCCCTTCCAACCTAAACTGTTCTGTGATTCTATGATTCTATGATTATCTCATCCCAGCAGGGCATGGGATGGAGCGGGCAGAGGGCAGCATTCAAGGACACCAGTTTTGATACTAATGTTCCCTAATCTTGGTACTGTATTGTGAGTTTTACAATATTTTGCTGATATGGCAATCATATCAGCATTGATATGCTGATGGTTTGATGCAAATTTGCTGGAATCAGCATTGATACAGGTGATACGAACAGAAGGACAAAACCTGGAATCACGGATATTGAGGTTTTGCCCTTCTGTTTTTCTTTTAGCTTTTTTTCAGCTTGTCCTTTTTTCAGTGCACATGTGTCAACAGTTGCAACAGTGAAGGATTACTGCAGGAGTTAAATTAAACGACACTGGTTAAAGTGTCACACCTTTTAAACCAGGGTCTCGTGGTGTGGCAAGGCCAGATTTTTGAAGGGTGGGTTACCTCTTCCAGCAAGTCAGTGGATGACCGGTGACTGTCAGCCTGTCTTCAGGGTGGATTTATAAGAGACATCAGGTAGAGCTCCTGCTGTAGCAGGATGGTCTAGTAGGTAGCATGCTGTCTTGAAGCTATGGAGGTCCAGGTCCATGGCTTGGCCATGCATGACTTTTGTGGTCTTCTGTGAGTTATTGAAACTCCCATCCATCTCAGCCCCAAAGAGAGGGTTTTCACACCATGGAGGTGGTCATTTCACCTGGCAGATGACTCAATATTTGGTTACCTGGAGGACCTTTCCTGATTCAGCACTGAGGTTTCCACCAAGCTGGGACCTCCCTTGTGCTAGGAGATGAGTGAGACCTCGAACTGCCTTTAGAGCTTTTTTTTTTTTTCCCCCTCCTGGGTAAATCCAGGTCTCACCATTCCTGAGGAGAAACACCCCTGGGAACTAGCAAGCATAAGCTGCCCTCCCAAGGTCTCCCCTATGCAGCCTTTTGGAGGACCTCAACCTTTTGCTCCTGAGGCTTTCCCCAAGGACCTAAACACCCCATCCAAAAAGTCACCTTCCCTGAAGGCTCCCCATCATGACACCGAGTAAGATTTGTGGCACCTATGTCTGCAAGCAGGCACACCAGCGTGCATGCATGCATGCATGTGTATGTCTTGGCAGTTCTGACTCAACATCCTTTCAAAAAGAGGCCCTGTGGTTAATCGGAGGAATTAACCACAGCCTCCGAAAATGTCCTGCCAGCCAATCAGCAGGCCCTTCCCAAGGCCATTGCTGCTACAACGGTGGCGTTGTCCGATAGGAACGTGGATCTTTCCGGTTAAATTTCTGAATGGGGCTCAGGGACGCTTTTGTTCAGCTGGGCATAGTAACGCCTCACAACCGCCGAATTACCAAGAATCCTAAACGTGGAGTAGGATTTTTATTTTTATTTTTTTAAAAATTTTCACCATGGAGGCAAATGTTTTCCAGTTCAAAGAGGATTCCAGCTTGGCAGTGGGAAAAGTGCACCAGGCTTTGAAGGGAAGAAGCTTTTTTTTTTCCACCCTAAAGCCCTCAAATCTGCTCACATTGGCTTTTTAGTGCTTGCTGCCCCAACAGATCTATAGATATATATATAAATACGCACATACACACACGCTAGATTAATATTGGCAAGCGCACCACTCTACCAATGGAAACCGCAAAGAAACATTCACAAATCTGGGGATTCTGATGTAATAGGGCTGAGGTTTCGCATTCCAGGACAGCATTTCTAGCCTCAAATCAAAATCAGAGCTGTCATTCAGAGCCCAGCGTTACTAATGTTATTGCAACCCAGCGGGTGGGGTGAGGGAAAGGCGGGAGGCAGGGGAGGAGGGAGAGAGGAGAAAGATGCTGAATTGGTTGGTTTCTTTGGGGTTTATTTCTAATTTCAGATGATGAAAGGCAGTACAAGCTAGGATAGTAGCAGGCATTTTAACCCTTTTCAGGCAGATATTCAGTAACTCCTGAATCAAGCCGCATGCCCCAGCACAGGATGAAGAAAAGCATCTCAATATTTAACGTAAAGCTCAGGGTTTCTACGCCCAACTCTAAAATATAGAGGGCCAAGAGAACTAAAACCTACTACACGATTAATTGCTATGAGTTCTCCTGTGACAGGACTTTTTCCAATGGGACTCTGGCAAGCTAAAGTTGTGTCTGGATTGGATGGCCATAGTCATAGGCTGCTTTTAATTTTCAAAAAGAAAAATAAATGCAGGTGATTTCTTCTCATACCCCACAGCCAAAGTATATCCTCCCCATGTTTTCTGTGGTGGGTTGACACTCCACCAGCTGGACATCAGTCATTCAGCAATGGTACGGCATAGCCTTATGGCTAAATTTTACAGTTCCAGCAAAAATCCCAGGTCAGTGGGCATTTTGTTGAAGCAAAAGTTGCCAAGTGATCTCTGGATTTGGCTGAGAGTTTGTAAAGCGCTTTGGGTTCCTTTGGGATGAAAATGCTGCAAAACTCCCAGGCATGGGATTAACGCGACTCCATCACCAGTCCCTTGCAAAAATCCCAGTTCTCCCCAGTCGTTAGGAAAGATGAATACCACTTTCCAAGCTGCTCTTATGACAAAAAGATGACATCAAGTGTGATTGCTAAAGGTCTCCCAGACCCAGAGCTGTACACCCCCAGCAGGTATGATAGCCTGAATCTCTGTGCTGCTACCATGGTTGTGTTACGATGCAGTAGGATGCGTTCTAATGTGACGCTATTTTTTCCATCATTTGTACTGCAGGAGGTCTTTGATCGCCTCTATTTGATTTATACTGTTGGATACTCCATCTCTCTGGGATCCCTCACAGTTGCTGTCCTTATCCTGGGATACTTCAGGTAGGCGGCTCTGTTTCTACCTAAGCAAGTTGTCACTAGACTGGAAAAGCCTCAGGCTTTCCTAAAGGATAAAACTGGGGTGGCATGTGCTTCTTCAGCAAGCCACAAGAGGTTGCATCTGTGCTTTGGGCTGTGCTAGTGTCACTTAGGTCAAACTTCTTGGGGGATGGTGGGTGGGATGTCTGAACTTCCTCCACTTGCCTGCAATGGAGTTTTCTAGACCCTTTTTGTAGCAAATGGGAAGAGAGGCATCTCCAGGAAGAGGTCTGCCTCCCTTAGAAGACTATCTAAGGCTTTCTGTCCCTACCACCCCTGTAGATGATTGACTTAGATTTAGATGGCTATGTTTTAGATAGATAGCTACGGTTTCATAAGGGAAATTGCTCTCTAACCCCAAATATTCATGAAGGAAAGACCAGTTGAAGGGACCTCAGCATGTAAAAGTGCCAGAATGACTCCTCCAATCTCCCCATGCTGCTGCTGTACTTGTAGAGCCAAAAAAAAAGAACGCTCACCCTCCTCACTCTGATTTTCTGTCCTCCCTTTCCACCAGCCCTGCCAAAGGATGTCGACCCCTAAATAGCATTTTGAACCCGCGTCATCTAGCCCTCAGAGCTGGCTGTTGCATCTCCTCGCTGCTGTAGAGAGCAGGGGAGGGGAGGGATGAAAGGTCTTGCTCACAGCTAGAAGTTTGCCCTTTGGGGAACCATACCTGGTGAGCTGTAGGCGGAGCTGGGTCCTGAACCCCGATCCCCTGAGCCCCAGATTTGCCTCCCTTTGGTGGTTGGCAGTGACTTCTCCTGGCAGACAACAGGACCCAGACAACAGCTGTAGAGGGAAATTCTCCACGCAGCAAACAGCCACGTGGTGTCTGCAGATGAACTCGGCAGCTCCCACCGTGCAAGCTTGAGCTAAGCCCCAGACACATACCACCGGGAATAAAATGTGTGGCCTTTGGCTCTAAAAGTGCTCAGACCGCTCTGCAGTGAGGAAAAGGTCAGGGGGATTTGCCTGGGTAGCAGAGCATCCCAGCACCCGAATCTGTGGCACACACAAGCCAAAGGGGACTGCAGACCCCTCCTGGAGGCGCTTCACATGATGCAGTCCCAGGTTGGGACCCTGCCACCACTCTCCTGTCCTCTCAGTCCTTACCCCCATTTCATTTCCCGCTGGACACTGGCAAGGCTGTTAAAATATTTAATGTCTATGTATGCAAGTGTACTCTTAGACATGCTCTTACTTTCATCACGTAGGCAGAGCACCTCACTTACAGCTCAGACTACATGGACAGCTACGCTACGGCGTCTTTGTCCCAAGGATCAAAGCAGCAACAGGGACCAAGCCAGATTTTATTCCAGAAAACACATAATCCAGTGATTCACTGACTACATCACAAATGCAGGGAGCAAAGCCCATTTTCATTTATACCTGAGCAGTTCCATTTGGTGTAATTTGTGTTATAATAGGACAGGAAACAACTGTTATTACTGTGACAATCTCCCCCGAAGGAAAAAAATACCCACATCTATTATTTTTTATTTCCATTATTGGACCTGGGGATTTAAGAGCATAAACCCATTAATAGATTCACGCATGGCTAGCCAGGCAACAGAGCTGCAGAGGACAGAAGGGGACCCCAGAAGATCAGTTAGTTCCTTCTCCTCCCCAAAGGCAGGATCACCGTTCCTAAAACACACCTCCTGGGTCTAATCCATTCACATCTTACCATCCAGCTTTTCCCCAAAAAGGATCTTAAAGCGCTTTACAATCAGCATTTGTGGGGTCATCGCTGCCATTGCTGGGGTGGAGCCCAGAAACTACTCGACATGACCAAGCGATGGATAGTGTCTCTAATGGCAGAGAAAACAGCCCAGCCCACTACAGTTACTACTATAGCTACTACTAAATTTGCAGTGGGCACAAATATTAGCAGCTGACAAGAACCTGCGCAAGGTTTTTAGTGGCCACAAGTTCTGTAGCCTTCATAGTCCATTTCCTCAGCACAAAGTGCAGACAAATGTGAAGTCTTTAAATGAAGGGTTTGACTCTGAGAGGGGTAGATTTGTTGGAGGGATGTATTTAGCAGTGAAGGGGACACTCACAGGATACACACTTTAGTATCAGTGAGCACTGTGCATGTATCCTGCCTTCTGTCTGCACATCTGGGAAAATGACTGCACGCCTGATGCACACTCGTTGCACGTGCGCTGAACACCGGGGACGAGCTCCTCATGCACGCACTGCACACAGGAACGCACGTGCCTCTCGCTGCGCACCAGGCGTACGTTCACTGCGCGTTGGCTGCGCATTCAGCCTGCGTTCAGATGTGCACACGCTCCACGCGTGCTTCGTACTGAACGCACCTCCTGCTGCCTCCAGATGCACGTGAACTGCACACACAGTGTCCTCCCCGCACAAACTCATCACGCGTGCGCTGCACGCACGCTGCGCTCCGGATTTGCACGCACTGAGCGTGGGCCGTGTATCACATACCCTCCTCTGGCTGCACGTGCATGGCACGCACACCATCCTCCAGATGTAGACTCACTGCCCGCTGCATGCATGCTTACTACCCATGCCCGGTGCAGGCAAAATGCATCCCTATTTCTTTCCAAGATTTCCCTGTCAGAAATAAAGGAGCTCATGAGTACAGGCACAACACTGTCCTAATGCAACATCAGCAGCAGAGTGCTGCAATCAAACCCCTGGAATAGGTATTATTTACCAACCCCATGGGTGAACGTGGAGCACAGGGCAGCAGTGGCACTCCCACTGCTTCCCCGTGGTGGCACAGTGCTGATGAGAGGAGCTGGGGTTCTTCAGAAGCAGAGGTGACCCTCAGTCTGTCCAACAGAGGGGCTAAACTGCTCCAATCCTTCTCTGTCTCCTCCTCCAGGCGTTTGCACTGCACTAGAAACTACATCCACATGCACCTGTTTGTCTCCTTCATGCTGAGAGCCATGAGCATCTTCGTGAAGGACGCAGTCTTGTACTCCGGGTCAGCTTTGGAGGAGATGGAACGGATCTCAGAGGAAGACTTGAAATCCATCACTGAAGCACCTCCAGCAGATAAATCACAGTTTGTGAGTATCGCCAGAGCACCCGGCCCCTCCGGGCTTCATGCCTCTCTCCTATCTGTTTAACACCTCACCTCTTTCAGGCGGATTTTCCACCCTGCTGAGGGGCACCAGCTCCTCCCCTTTCCTTACCCTCCACAGCCTCTCCCCATCCCTTCCCACTCCCTCTCAATCCACTGGCCCAGAGGGACTGCCCAGCCCCAGAGCTAAGGAAGAGCTGTTCCCCGTGACGTTCAAAGGTAAAGCCAGGGTTGAGGTTTTGGTTCCCATCTACAGCTACTATTTTAAACAGCTCTCCTGATGCCTCCTAAAGCGTACGGCTCTGGAAACTCCCCTAGCTATCCCAGCACAAGGCACATCGGAGCCCGCGTTTCACAGCGTGTGCTCTTCCCACCACAATGTGCAATTGGCTGATTTTCCACTTGGAGCTCCCCTCTCTATGACCCATCGAGGCACCACTGTGCTGTAACGTCTGTGCCATCAGACTGACAGCCCAGATGTAGCAAAGCCAGGGCTCAACGTGTCTTAGGAGACTCTCAACCCTAATTCCAGAGCCACAGCAGAGGCAGCTTGTGAGGAAGAAGGTCAGCAGTAGATATCTCACTTCACTGTAATTTTGAAGCAAACCATAGCTAGTTTTTCCTGATGTGATTTATCATAGAATCATAAAACCATAGAATGGGTTGGGTTGGAAGTGATCCTAAAGATCACCTAGTTCCAATCCCCCTGCCATGGGCAGGGACACCTTCCACTACATCAGGTTGCTCAAAGCCCCGTCCAACCTCGCCTTGAACCCTTCCAGGGATGGAGCATCCACAACTTCTCTGGGCAACCTGTGCCAGTGCCTCACCACCCTCACAGTAAAGTATTTCTTCCTAATATCTAATCTAAATCTACTCTCAGTTTAAAGCCATTACCCCTCATACTATCATTGCATGCCCTTGTAAAAGGTCCCTCTCCAGCTTCCCTGTAGGCCCCCTTCAGGTACTGGAAGGTGGCAATAAGGTCTCCCCGTAGCCTTCTCTTCTCCAGGCTGAACAACCCCAGCTCTCTCAGCCTNTTGGCCTTGTTGAACTTCCTGAGGTTCACATCACTCATGAATTATCACTCCCATCTCTGAAAAAAGACATGTTAGAAGGGTCAATGGAGGGATTATGAGCTATCGTAAGAAAGGGTAGGGTTCGTCTGCAAAAAACAGATGTCTACAAGGGAGACACCTTCATTCAATTTAGTGACCTCAGGTTCCATCTGTAGTCAGCTGAGTCAGTATGGTCAACACAGCCAATCGAGTGACATCCTAAAATAAAAATTGAAGTGAGGCCGGGTGAAATCGTCTCCAGGATTACATGCTGCTTTTCACTGTATAGAAAGCTCAGATGGAGACATCTGCATTGTCCGTGTGCTGGGGGGGAGATGAAGCCCGTCCTCAGGTTTCAAAGTTGTCCCTACTCGCTGAAGCTGTCTGCTCTCCTTGTCATAGGGCTCCTCAAAGATTTCCCGTGGCGGGTCCTAGGCATGATAGCTCATCATCCATGAACTGTTGGATGTTGCAGAGATAGATGAGTTGGGTTTTAGTATCTAAGAGCAAGGGTTACCTTCCATGCACACAAAAAATTCTGAGCTAGCTCAGACATCCTAGTGGAGTGACTCTCTCAATGTGGCAACAAACTTTCTGCCTGTGCGTTCATTCAGCTTCTCAAATCTTCCACAGCTTGTGCTACTACCAGGGACCTGGCCACCAGCACCCCTGCATAGAATCAGCATATATGAAGTGTCCCGCTGTGCATCTAAGTCCCCCCAAATGGAAATATGTGACCATGTTTCCTTCCCATTTCAGAGATCCATTTCATTAATTTGGTTAGTCTCTGGCTGGAGCACTCAGCACACTTCAAAACACTCCCCTTTTGGACTCAACACAAAATGTTTTACTGCATTGTTTGCTGTTTCTCCTTGGGATGGACTCATTATAAGGAATAATTGGGATAACATATTGCATTCTTTGAATATTAGCAATTTAATGGCATTTCCCATTCTGCCAAATTGAAAGGCAATCAAGTGATGAAGGTGACAATTAATGTAATTCTTTTGTTTCCAAGTGAAGTGGGAGCTTTTCAATTATTGCATGATGCTCCGTGTATGTGGGTAGATGGTGATTTTTTGTAAATATAAAAATTATTATTAAACCTGGATGGGGACTTTTTAATTAATCTTCCTTCTATTTTAAATCACTTCAAATCATTTTAAATTAATGTTTTAAATTGCTAGAAGAAAACGGGTGTAAATGTGTCCATATTTTGTATATAAACATATAAGTGTATATATTAAGTGCATATTCATTATGATTGGCAAAGGATTAGCGTAAGAGCTGGGCCAGAATAAAAAATGCTCTTTTTCCTTACAAGGTACTTATTATTGACATTTTCTGCAAGTTGTTTGTATTCCCCTCAAAGTAAGGGGCAGCACGGAGATGTGCTGCTGCTGTGGGATGTGTTCGGTAGTCTGAAGTTTCCTGTGAAATTGGACTATCCAGAGTCCTAGCATTTCCACATTGACAAGAGATGGCATTATGTGTCCCTTTGTACCAATTAACCCCATGTGGCATCCTTACTTTTCAGCCTTCCTCTAGTAGGGCTGAGAAATGCTGGAACAAGGATAGCTTTGCCCCACTCTGCCAGAAGGGCAGGGGACCGTTGAGTCGCAGTTAGGGTTTTCTTCTCAAGAAAGCAAAGGATTGCAGATCAGTGTGGAGTGAGAGTTCAGCTCATGTGCCCATTTAAAACCAGCGTGTTCTAGAAGTCTCTACCAGCTCTCCCACCTTGCAGCTCAGGTCTGTTCAGAAAACACCTTGACATTGTGGGTGAAATCCTCCATCTTCGGTTTGCCCTTCGAGGACCAGTCACCAAAGCCTACAGCCACCATGTAGGGTGTCTTCACGCTTGTTGAGGAAAGACAGGCAGCCCTGGAGGACCCTGTCTTGGACATCGATGACAGGGTGGAGGGACTCACTCTCAGCACGGTGCCCGTAGCTCTTCACGAGCTGAGGAGGGAGTCGTACTTCCAAGTGATGTGACTTGCACCTCATCACCCAGACTTGGCCACAGCTCTTTGTCCTCTAATCTGGACAAGATTCACAGGGAAAAAAGATGAAACACAACTGTCCTAGAAAGTGTGTGAGCCCCTCGTCCGTGGGGTTGGGGGAGAGTAGGATCAGGTCAGCATCTCTCCACATGTGCCCTGTCTTCCTACACCTCCCAGTTCACCTGCTATTGGAGACACAACGTCAGGCTGGGGGGAAGATTTCTTCTCAATTGTTCATCTCTTCTGTTCTTGCACTGATTTCCCCCCTTGTAAAAGGCCTGCAACAGAACTTTCTGATTTATTTTTTTCCTTTCTCTGTCTTGTTTTCCAGCCCATCTTGGTAAAGTATGGCTTTATGTTGAACATGAATTTCACACCATGTTCCTCACATAACCCTGTCTTTCTGTGGTCATTGCAGGTGGGCTGTAAAGTAGCAGTTACCTTCTTCCTCTACTTCCTGGCAACCAATTACTACTGGATTCTGGTGGAAGGGCTCTATCTCCACAGCCTCATCTTCATGGCATTTTTCTCAGAGAAGAAGTATCTCTGGGGATTCACATTATTTGGCTGGGGTAAGTCATGGCTGCTCCTTACGGCTGACCTGTAAGAAGCCTGTTGGAGGCTGTCTTTGAAGCAGATAGTGCATATACATAAATATGAGGAGAGGGGACAGAGGCAGCATGAGCATCAGAGACACGGTGACTCTTGCAGGGACTGGTTAGCTCTCTTGTGAAGCCTTTATCATTTCTAAATTGTGGTATTTACGCTGCGGCACCTCCAGGATCTCTGGAAGGATCAGCCCCGGCTTGGAGAGACACCACATCTTGCCATCCTTCCAGGGCAGCAGATGTGCGCATGTGACAGCTGATTTTAGTGCACCCTCTGAGTTATCCCCATCTCTGCCGAGTGCCTCCTGCTGAGACACAGGCATTGGGCTGGAGGGGTGGAAAGTTGCGTGAGGCTGTGAGCATCTGCACCCAACGGCAGACCTAAGCTCTGATTTCCTACCTCGGATTTCACTTGCTTTGAAAAGCTCCTGAAGTTTCATTAGTGTTGGAGCACCAGTAAAAAACCTGCAATTTGTGGGGAAGCCTTTCTTTTTTCCTTTTCTCTTAACTTGGGCATCTTTTCCTGGAGTAAGGAGAAAGGAGCGGGATGTGGGTGCAGGGAGGGCGCTCATTAGCGGAAGGCGTTGTGGGCACACGCATTTCAGACAAGAATGTGCTTTCTGTTCGCTTCTGGCATTAGCTTTGGCTTGCAAGGAGTTATGAGGTGCTGGTAGGCTGAGGACAATAAAACAACTGCCCACAGTTGTCTGAAGCGTGTGGACTGCGAGGGAGAACAGGAAACCTATTAGATGATCCTCGAGGATGTAACTAAGAATAATGGGGTGTAGGTCTACAAAGGAGCTTACAGCAGGAAAAACCTGTTCAGAGGTGTCTATGGTTACTAGTTTCCAGGTCCAAAATGCACCTGGCCACATCCTGACTGCATTTTAAGACAAGATTAACGTGTGCACTACACCATCCCCATCGCAGCATGTGATTTCTTCTGGAAGAAAAATAACTGCGGAGTTCTGAGCAAGCCAGACAGTGCAGAATCGAGTTTATGGAGGACTGCAAGTTTTTGCACTGTGAGAGCAAACAAGGGATTCAGTAACCCAGGGCAGTCCAGCTCCCAGGACTCTCTACAGCCTTCCTCCTTCCCAAACGTGGCATGGGGGAGAAGGGGAGCACGAGCTCCTTGCTAACCTCATGTTCAGCTGGTGCACAGGTCAGAAACTGCTGGTGCTGTCATGATGAAGACGGGAGATGTAAATGAGAGTCCCAAAGTGGGCATCCATCTCTCAGCCAAAGTCTGCTCTCCCCAGGTTTTGGGGAAAATAAATAAATAGAGATATTTTAGGGACAAGGTATTTCTTACCTCAGCTGCTGTGAGACAGAGAGGACTTTAGATGTCATCTCTTTTTTTAAAACAAATGAACAAAACCCCAAACCAACCAACCCAAAAAACCCCACCCTTTTCCAAGCCTTCGAGCTACGTAAAATTTGCTTCTCAGAAAATGGCACTAAACTGTATGAGCAGACTTAAAGAAGCAATTCCCTAGAGCAAATTCTGAAAGAAAAGGAAACAGTTGAAAAATAATGCCATATGTTTAACAAGAAAAACCAACTTGATGCTGCTCATAATGCAGCCAAAGGAAAACAGTCTAACAGGCATGGGTTCCTCTCATTAATTCTTCCAACCACTGCCAGATATAATCATTTTATCAGAGCAACCACAAAGCTGAAGTCACACCTGTCACAACACCAGTCATCTACGCGCTTCCAAAAGTTTGAGGCTGCTCAATTTAAATTCCTCTGGAATGAGAACATAGGATCCCTCCGGTTGCATTTGTTTTTGCTTTGTTTTGATTAGCATGATAATGTACACACACACGCCCGCACAGACGTATTGTTTTGATAGCTTTTGGGCACTGGAAAGGGCAACCCAATCCAAGACCCACTGGAGTCAGTGGAAAAACTCCAGTTCCCTGCAGTGGGCACTGGATCCTGCCCATACCACAGCAATGAATGACAGGGAATCAGTGATAAATAATTACGACATTCCACATAGGTACAGAAAAGACAAGTTTGCCCCAAAAGCTGGGATATTTTTTTCGCTTGTTTAACAATAAACAGCGGTGCATTTATCCTGCCTGGAAATTTCCAAGGTGGTAACAAGGAGCAAAAATCACCCTACAACATCTTATTTCCAGACTACTGAAGAAACCAGAACGTATAGTTGCTCTTTGATGTCAGACCCAAAGATTTCTGTCAAGTTTTTTCAGTCCACATCCTCACTGGCACAAGGGAGCACAGCTCCGTGAAAGTCCGCAGCGCCCTTCTTGCAAAGGAGACACTGATGACAGAAAGGAACTTGTTCCTTGCCAGCACCCAACAAAAATAAATAAATAATGATATTATGGGCAACAATAAATTCCCTAGCAGACTTCAAGTTCCCTGCAGCTGTTTTATGAAGGAAGTCTAAGAAGCATAACCAATAGCTAGAAAACCCAAGCTGATTCCACTGGCATTTTTCCTTCACACCATGTTAATTCCCCCTCCACCCCCCGCCAGCTGGGCTGCACTGGCTTTCAGCTACGGTGCAAATGAGGATTGCAGGGAGACCTGGAAAAGGCAAATAGATCGATGTGTTACTGCTAGAGGTGCTCAGGTCCGAAAACTCGGGTTGGTGAGCCCCGCGTGTTTGTCTAAGCAGAAATCATCCTTGCCTGAAAGTATCCGTACCTGACAGGACAAGAGGCATAAGAGGGTATTATTAGCCCTATTTAGTATTAGGAAACTGTGACACAGAGGGACTGAAAAAACACACTTATTGTTCCTCAGAGAGGTTTTCAAATAGCAGGGAACTGAGACCAGATTTCTCCAGACCTACATAAGGTCTTTATTCATAAGCTTTCTTCTAGCAGTCGCTTTGCAACCGCCTCTTACTCACAGCTTTGACACACGCATGAAAGCCATTTTTCCAACTGCTAGGAGACACGTACACGAGAAAAGCGGCAGAGGAGGGTTGGGGCGGTCACCAGACTTTGCCCAGCTTGAGGTTTGCACTTTTTCCAGCTGATGGGGAGACACCTGACTTTATAGCACCTGCATTGTACACACTGTGTGTATTGACTGGAAATGCACAGCGCATACAATGTGGATTCTGTAGAAGTCGCTCACGGCATCACCACCCGGTGGGGTTCATTCTGCGTCACACCGGTCGTGCACGTGGGGTACATACGTGCAAGGGGGAGGACGTGCATGCATCCATCCATGCCTGCATCTGTCTGTGCTCGTAGCCATCCAGGAGATCACAGGCTTTTTGGAGACTCGCTTTCCTTTCTTTGGTGGATTGGCCAGATGCCAGAAAGACATGGACCTGCTTGAGCAGGTTCAGAGGAGGAGCATGAAGATGGTTGGGGGCTGGAGCACCTCCCCTATGAGGACAGGCCGAGAGAGTTGGGGTTGTTCAGCCTGGAGAAGAGAAGGTTCTGGGGAGACCTTATTGCAGCCTTCCAGTACTTAAAGGGGGACTATAGGAAGGGTGGGGAGGGACTCTTTATCAGGGAGTGTAGTGATAGGAGAAGGGGTAACAGTTTTAAACTGAAAGAGGGTAGATTTAGATTAGATGTAAGGAAAAAATTCTTCACTGTGAGGCTGGTGAGGCACTGGCACAGGTTGCCCAGAGAAGTTGTGGATGCCCCATCCCTGGAAGGGTTCAGGTTGGACGGGGCAACCTGGTGTAGTGGAAGGTGTCCCTGCCCATGGCAGGGGGGTTGGAAGTAGGTGATCTTTAAGGTCCCTTCCAACCCAAACCATTCGATGATTTTATGATGCTTTTAATTACATGTGACTTTCCCAGAGCTGCATCTTCTCGGGTATCTTGCTGGTTGTGGATATCTTTAGATGTCTAACTTTGAGGCCATCAGTCCTGATTTTCTGGCTAGTGGCTCTCCTATCAATGGGCGCTGTGAGTGCTCAGCAGGACGGATTGCCAGTCTTGGGGCACCAAAGACCAGGGCTTTCAAGTGGAGACAACAAAAAGTCACCCTTTGAATGTAAAAGAGATGCCGGAGGCAAAGATCAGCCTTCTGACTCTCCAAGTTGAAAGACTAGCTTACCAGAGTGGGAGGAAAAGATTGAACTCTAGAAATTACCTGATGGCCCAAACCCTCCATGTTACATTGATGTAGAGAGAATCTCAAAATGGGGCAGAGGAAAGGGAGGATTCATACCGCTTTTTGAAAATTTAAGAACATTTACGATTGTTCGCATTGCAAAGAAAAGAACAATGTAAGAGATGCAGAAAGACAAATGTAATAAAACTGGTGCCAGGAATTTGCTTTGTGTGTTTTGCAGAAAATGTCAGAGATCCTTTTCCTAAGCTTGCCTGAACGGAGTGAGGCAGCAGTGCACAGGGCACAATAAATCCACACACAGGGATATTTTAGGTATAATTATTTTCTCCTGTATATTTTATTGTTGTTAGAAACCTTGAACACAGCACAGGATCAGTATGAATGGGAACAGTGTCTCTTCCGAAGCACAGGACAGGCAAGAGGGAAACGAGCACGAGTCAAATGCATATAAACCTCTGAAACAATCCCTCTTTCAAACTCAGAGCTTCATAATAGCGGGTGAACATCCACCATCTCGCAGGCAGGCAGCAGGCATGTCGGCCTCTCAACACGGCCAGTTTCTCGGTTGATATAAACTGCAGTATAACCAGTGATATCAACAAAGTTATATGCGCTTAAGCCTTTGATACCTCGGAGCATTTTTCATAGATAGGTGATTAACAGTGAGGAGGAAATAGATGGTGCTTGTTACAATAAATGACCTTCCCCAAGCCCTCAGCTTCAACACATTCACGGGTTCCCGGTGCAATAGGTTAAGTATTTTCTTTCCAATGCCAGCCATCACATGGGATTGTAAAGCAGGGTGCATTCCTTATAAATGTATCTTTGTAGGCAGCACTGCTGCGCTGGTCCTGAGTGAGGCTCTGTGTTTAATTATTTATGCTTTCTTATATTACCATGGCATTTAAAGGTTCCAACCAAGATAACGGCCCCGTTGTCCATGTGTGTATGAGACAGGCGTCCCTGCTCCACACCCCAGCTCAGGAAAGCGTCCGTGGTCAGGAAAGCCTTTAAGCACTCTAATGAGACTTAAGTGCATGCTGAAAGTTAAGCGTGTGCTTATGCATGCCGAGCCCCAATAAGCTTAGACTGTGAACAGCATATTTACAGTCATTGGTGATAAATGTCACCTTTATTTATTTTTTAAATTTTTTTTTCACCTGAAAGGGGCTATTCTTCTTGAATTTGTAGAAGCTACTGTGGATTTGGTCCTGCCTTTTAAGGGAAGCCAGTAGGGGACTCAGTCATACAAATAAAGCAGAACTGGACCCTAAAAAAATAAACAGAAGATTGCATTTGGGTATTGGTGATTCTTTTACTTTTCAGAGGGAAAAGATGATGCCCAGTGTAACCGTACTGAAATGAGGATGGTTCATTTGGAAGTGAACCTTTGACTAAAGTATTTTGCAAGCATTATCCTAAATTCTAGCATTTATCTGCTTCATGCAGCAAGTCTCTCATGCTTAAAGAGCTTCTAATCCATCCAGCCCTGTGCTTGGAGATATGGTCTGAGCCTGACTCCAGATCCCCCTTTCCTTGATGTCAGGGGAAGGGAACAAATGTCTTGGGAAAGGTGTGTTGCAGGAAACCCTTCTCCACTTCAAACCCAATCAGTTGGCTGGAGCAGGTATCAGTCACCCAGGTTCAAGCACTACAGGCTATGCCTCTCTAAAGTCGTGCTAGAGGGCAGGCATGGGAACTTGATGATTTATCATGACCCATCTCAGGTCCAGATCTGAGCATCTCCCAACCTTGAACCAGGAGGTAGCTTGAGCCTGGACCACTCCTGGCCAGCAGCTTGGGAAAGCAAGCTGCTCCATTTTGGAAGCCAGGAGAGTTTAGTAGGTTGGACAGGTCCAGACCATGACACTTGTCTTCCAGAAAATGCTCCCTTCCACTGTTTGTTTTACCATTTGGTCCACAGAAGAGATGTGAGACCAAGATCAGGCTTTCCTAGTCTAAATTATGCTTGAATATTTAAAAACTGATTCTTCCACCTTCCTCTAGCTGACTCCACTTGGGCTTATGGTAACGGAGCCCTCTAATCACCCTACTCACACCGTTTGACCTGTGTTTTTTTGCAGGACTCCCTGCTGTATTTGTTACAGCATGGGCCAGCGTGAGAGCCACTCTAGCTGACACAGAGTAAGTCTCATTGGATTTTCTTTTCTCCCTTTTATGTGTGATGCTTTTGTGGGGCTTTTGGCAATGGTGACTTTAAGGGTGAATCGAAAGGAAGGAACCAGGCAAAGCCAGAAGTGATTTCTACTATGAAGTTAGCAAAGTTTTTGGGGGTGTGTGGCAGGGAATGATAAGGTGGGTGCAACTTTCCTAGCT
>VZTV01006538.1:19469-34983 GCA_013400875.1 Anhinga rufa | reverse complement strand
CCGGGCAGGGCGGCGGGGACGGGACGCTGCTGCTGGAGGAAGCTCGAGGGCCTGGTGGGGAGCAGGCACGGTGGGGAGCCCAGGATGAGTTCATTTGCTCTCAAAGAGCCGTTCACAGCTAAGAAGTGAATTTACTTTCAAATCAGACCCAGCTGAATACGCGGTGAGGAGGAAACCTTCCTTAAATTCTGGAAATGTCCAGCTTTTCAAGAGCTGAACAGCCTCTCCCTCGGAATAGACATTTCTACAATTTAGTGCTTGCTGAAAGAGTTAAATCAGAGCTCCTGGTTGCAATCTGTGCGCAGCTGAACACAAATCCATCACGGGCTGGTCTTTCCCTGGTAGTTGTAGATTTAATTGATTCAGATGGGCATTCAACTGGGTCAGAAAAGCAAGCTGTTCCTTCCATGCCTTGTTACTGGGCCTTGGCAGAAGAGGGTGGCTGCCGGCTCGCATAGTGAGGATGGCTTCTCACTGACGGGCATCGGTAGCTGTTAGAGGCATCAGAGGCTGTCCAAATTTTCTCTTACTTCTGCTGTTGGAGGGAGACCTGGCTTACACGTGCACCTGAAGTTCTACGGTCGATTGCACCTCATGGAGCGGAGCGTACACTTGCAAAAAACCACAGGCACAGGCGCAGTGGGAGTCGGGGAGCGCAGGCACAGAGTGCAAACAGCCAGCGGTGTTTCCCCTCGCGGTACCAGGAGCCGCAGGGTACGCGCGCCCGTAGGCTGGTCTCAGCCCAGGTGCCTGCAGCAGCCGGTGCTGCTCACGACCAGCCACTCGCTGCCCGTCCTGCCCATATTTGCACAAAGAAATGCTGTTCGGAGGGTCCCGAATCCACCAGGAGAGATGGGTGACCTTTGTGGTGAGACCCCGAGGTCTTTAGTTGTGCTCCTGGGTGGCTGAGCATTTGTCTGGGAGATTTGTAGGAGAATAAAACAGCTGATGAGCAGTTTTGCGTGCTCCGGAGTGGTCGGGTGGGGATGGCCAAGGCTGCTGCAGCCGCAGCGAGCACTGCATGTGGAGATGAGCCTTTGCCGCCTCCTTGGTTTTACTGGAGTATTGTGAAACAAAAGAGTGACCTTTTCGCAGAGGACACCCGGAGCACCCAGGCATGTGCTGCACCCAAGACGAGAGCACTGGGGCACCTGGCCAGACCCGAGCTCTCCCAGGGCTCTGCAGGGCTTTGCCCTGAACTCCAGGAGGAGCAGCTCAAGCCAAAGGCTCCTTTGGGTTTAGGTTGGCAGGAGCCTGGTGTGTCCTGGGGGCTTTTGCAGCAGCCCCTCCGGCAGCCGAGGCAGGGCTGGGACCCTGCTTGAAGCACAGGCTGCACCCACCCTGCACTGGGACAAGCGGGCGAAAACCATCATACAGCCCTGGGTGCAGCCCTGAGATTAATGGGGGGAGTTATTTATGGAGACGTGTTTGTAATGGGCCCATGAATTTCATGGAAATGCGCTGCTGTGGCGGCCTGTGGTATTGGGTGCTGCTGCTGCTAAAATTAATGCCCCTTAAATCACATCCCAGTGCAGCCTCCCTGGTACGGTGCTGGGACGAGGATGGAGACAAGGACAGAAAGGCATGGGCACAACGAGCACAGAGGCAGAGCAGAACCAGCGGCAGGGTGCCCCGTGCCCCGGCTGGGTGCTGCTCCCCGGCACCGCGGCAGTGCCCAAGGCGGGGGCCTGGGGCCACCACGAACAGCCACGGCGTGGGGAGGGCTGGCCCCGTGCACAGCCCCGCGTTGCGGCTGCCACGGCCGCTGCACAAAGGGTTAAGCACTGTCATGTTTTATTCTCCCCACACACCTCTGCCTAAATGCAAAAAAAGAAAAAAAATCTCAACAGGGTGTTGTTCGCTCTAAAAACCCTAAGCATGATTTGTGAACTCTCACAGCCTTGGTAATCTCATCAGAGTAATGGGATTATATTTCAAATCACCATGGCCTGTTCATTACACATTTAAACTCCTTTGACAGAGGAAAAGTTAAATAAAATGTGTGCGTCAGCCCTGGTTGACTTTCCCAGTTCTCTTTCTTGATTAGACAAACAGATGCTGAGCTCCAAAATGAAAAAATAATGTGCTCATTTATTCATTTTTCTGACAAGTCACAATAGATTTTTAACTACAAATGAGCCCCCTCCCCAGGTGGGAAGCACAGGGGCAGCACGTACCGCGCTGTAATGGGCTCCAAGCCGGCAGCTGGGGCTAAACCGGGGCACAAGTGGTCATTTCCGCACCACGAGCGCAGGGACGGTGCTGCGATTCCCCCGGTGCCGCCGCCGCCGCCGCCTGATGAATTTCTCCGAGGAGCTGACGAACGGCACTTGCATTCCTGCCGCAAGCGCAGCCGCTGCTGGCAGCAGCGTGGCCCCGGCCAAGGCAGCCCCGAGCGAAAAGCCCCGACCATGGGCACCCACGGAGGTTTCCGGCACCTCTTGCTCGGCTCTGCTCGCCCCGGCTGAAACGCACCCGTGGGGCGGTGCCGTGGCTGCCAGGGCTGCCGTGGCCATGGGGCTGCCATGGCGTGGCCAGAGGTGCAGAACCTGCCTGGCTCACCAGAGCTCCCGTCCAACTCGCTCGACACCGTTGCTCTCAAACTGACTTGCGCAAGCGTGACCCCGGCATGCGATGGGGGAGCGGCTGAGCTCGGCCCGAGCGCTGCGGGTCTCAGCGGCCAGCCGGTGCGGTGCCCCCGAGTCCTGCGTGGGACTTCGCCACCGGAGTTCAGATCTCTTCCCGGGAGCTGCCGACGCTGAAGCGCACGGGAGGCGTCGGGGCTGCCGGCGGGCTGGGCTGCGCTCCACGCCGAAGAGGAGGGCTTCGCGTCGGGGAGTGCTGGGGCGCTATTAGGGAGCTGAAATGCCAGACAATTAGAAATACACCAGCAAACACCATTATTGTCAGGAGAATGCAATCGCATACAGTAATGAAGCAATTATTAATGAGCAACTGCAAGGCTGTCATTAATTTAAGCTTTTCAGGATCACAGACTAAGGCAAGTTAAATGTTAAAACGGAGCCTGGGCTGGGCTGAGCGGGGCTGAGCGGGGCTGAGCGGGGCTTTCCCCTGCTGTGGGATGGGCAGAGCGGGGCCGCCTCGCTGCCCCCTCCCAGATGAGACGCCCTGCGCACCCGCAGCGCCCTTCCCAGCCCCATGCCCTCCCCACCTCGATCGCCCTGCACGAGCACGGGGAACTCCTCCACCCCAGCGCCAGCATCGGCCCCTGCGGGCAGCCCGGGCGATGGGTCCGCAGGGGATGGGGACAGGGATGGGGACGGGGATGGGGACGGGGCGGGCTGCCCCCCATCCCGCAGCAGCACAGGAGAGATGCCGGTGGCTCCGCAGCGTAAGTGCTGGGTGTGTTTGGGGACGGTGCAGCCGGGAGCTGCTCCCGCACCAGCGCGCAGCCCCGCGCCGCAATCTGTCACGGCGGCTGGGGCTCGCCGGCTCTGCAATATGTACCTCATGTCTGGGCTGTCATCGGACATAATTCCTCCCTGCTGGCATATTGCTGATTTGTGCATAAGTGATGCATGCAATCCACCTGAGCTAGGAGTCAGGGGTTTCTTGATCTGGGGCTGTCAGGGCAGAGTGTTTTAGTGCCTCCTGCGATTAGCTGGAATTGACAGGCCCTGAGAGTGGGGAATTGCACAACAGGGGAATTAACAGCCAGGGACTGAAGTGGAGTGTGGCACTCGTTTAATCTGCAATTTATCAGTTTACGTGGCTTCTTGTCGCAGGCGGAAGATTACACTCCAAAAAAGAAGGCTCCCTTTTTTTTTAATTTCACCTGACAGAGAGACGGAAGAGCAATATTTGGAGGCTGACAGGTTTGCTGGCTCCTGCTGGGTTACTGGCCCGTGCCGTGCCGGGCTGAGCCGCGCGCAGCCTCCTCGCGGGTGCCGCCGTGGCAGCGAGAGTGGCCCCGACAGCCCCAGCACAGGGGCACGGCCGCAGGGCAGGCAGCCCCCAGGGCCCCGTCCTCAGCTTCAGCTGCTGGGTGCCACCCGGTGAGGCCGGCCGGGTGCTGCCCTGCCTCGCAGCGAGGGCCACCGCAGCGACACCGCCCCGCAGCCCCCCCCGAGCACCACAGCCAGCCCACGCCAGGGTGATCGTGCAAAGGCCGAGCAGTCCCTTCCCGACCACCCTGCCGGCACCCCCGCCCCTGCCCCGGCGCAGCCCTCACTTCTCGCTGTCCCCATCCCCATCACACGGACGCTCCCATGTGCCAGCCACACCTCGAGGTCCCCAGCCCGCTCAACGGCAGCCCCGTAGCGGCGGTGCCACGCAGGAGCTGGAGTGCAGCGGAGCCGCTCTGAGCTCAGCAGGTTCCCAATCCACAAGTCCCGGGGCAGCCGCAGCCAGCTCCGCGCCGGTCGACGGCCAGGCCATTAGTCTGGCTGTGCGGGAGCGGCTCCCGCAACACGGCTTCCAGCGGTGCTTCCCTGCTGCCGAGGCCCGACCAAGGGCGAGCCGGATGCCCCTCGCCCTCGCCAGCGCGCCCGCACCTGCGGGATGCCACCACGGGAAGGGCAGCCCGGAGCACGGCGCGATGCCTGCGGGTTGGACCCCTCCAACGGGTGAGCAGAGGTCCTGTGCGGGCAGGGGCGGGCTGCAAGGTGCCAACACTGGCCACGACGACGGCTCCCTGGGCCCCGCGGGGGTGCCCGGGGCCTCTGCACCTTCAGTATACGCACACCCCTGACTGCTGCTCCCAAGGAGGGTCCACAGAGCCGCAGCCCCCGTCCCGCTGGCGGGGCGCGCGGGAGGCACGTCTCGGGGCAAGGAAAGCGGCAGCCCTGGCGGTGCCTCCTCCCGGCCCCCACCATGCCACGCGCTCCAATTTTGATAATATCATTAGAGGCTGATAATGGTTTCCAGGAACACTGTAGCCTTTCTGCGAGGTGACAGCCTGTAAAGGCAGCATGACAGATAATGTATTCTACAAGGGTACAATAATGTGACTCTGAGCACATTAAACTCCTTTAATGTGGGTGACATACACCTTCCTCTTAACATACATTATCATCCTGGAGGCACACACGGCATGCAGCGACACAGAGCCGGCACCCCGGCGCCCACGGACCCTCACCCTGCCCTGCTCCCCAGTGCTCCCAGAGCCGGCACTGGTGCTAGCGCTGGTGCCGGTGCTGATGTCGGTGCCGGTGCTGGTGTCGGTGCTGATGCCGGTGCTGGCGCCAGCACCCCAGGGCCCCCCATGCAAGCGGGGGCTCCCGCATCAGCCGCGCTCTCCCTTCCCCTGGTGCGAGGAGGTTAAACCACGCGACGCAAATGCTCTCGCTGCATGTAGGCGATCTCCTTGGCCTTCCTTGGCGGCCTGCTCTGATACTGCAAACCCTTATCCAACCTTATGGTATCAAAGATTATTTATAATGAATTAAATACGTTTTTAGCAGCTTCTTTCCACACTTACTGCCACACTTTCACTGCCACTTCAACTTAATTAGGGAGGCCTTGCTAAAGAGATGGGAATAAATGCATCTATAGAAATATATCTATGTATAAATGAAGAAAGCAGCCACCACAGGTCAAACCAGTACTTTCAATTTATTGCCCTGGTACATTCATTTGTAAATAGCTTTGCCTTGCTGGTTTCTAAGTGCAAGGCTAATGTTGGAGTGCTTAAATTAATAGTGACGCACACCTTTCATTATTGCTATTAAATTAGGTGCTGGGCTTTGATGGATTCACTTGTTGCTGAACTAAAAGCCTTATAGATGTGGGTGTGCGTATCCATTTGGTTTTACAGCAAATTTAGGTCTTAATGTCAAGCCAGACAGAGCTGAGTGAGTTCCTCCTCAGCACACTCTAATTAGCAGGATGGGCACCTCCCGCGGCCCCGGCCCCGCTCCCCCGGGAGAAACGGCGCAGGCTCGCCGGCGCGGCGGCGGGGAGGCGCGTGGCGGAGAGGAGCCCAGCGGGAGGACGCGCCCCGGCAGCCGGGGCAGGGGTACCAGGGGGCTGCCACGGGAGCCCCCCGCCCCAGCCAAGGGCTCGGCACCCCTCACTGCCAAGACCCCCTGGCGCCATACCTGCCACCGACGGCCTCGGCAGGTCCGTGCCGCCACCTCCCACGGGCATCGGCCCCGCACTGCTGCGGCATCCCACCTTCCCACGCCCGGAGCGCGGCGGGGAGAGAGGCACTGAAACACAGAAGGAAAAAAAAAAATAAGGTCCCTGCAGACACGTGGTGTTATGACACGTAACATCAGCCCTGTCACCTCCTGAGCTGTGACTGACGCGTGCCGCTGTGACACGCAGCGCAGCGTGGGGAGAGCCTCGCACCGCGGTGCTCACAGGGGGGTCCCGCTGCCCCGCGCCGGCCAGGGGGCTGCAGGTGCCCTGGGACCCCCGCCCCGCCGCCCTCGCTGCTCCTTTTGGTCTAGTTAATGCTGTGATTTTGCCAGTGGCATCATGAAGAGGGAAAAGCAGCTCCTCTCCTGGGCAGGGGAGGAGAGGGAAAGCGATGTGGGCGGCAGCACGGCTCAGACGGGCCAGCATTTCCAGCTGCAGACAACTGGGATGGGACGGGCAAAACTCGGCGGCCCTGATGCCAAGGGCTGGAGACCTTGTTCCCTGCTTGTGGGGCCTCTCGGAGAGTAGCTAAATAAGGATGCATGCACGGAGGTAATAACTCACCTTTCACATGCAGGCTAATTGAGCACCGGTGCGTTGGAGACGCTGCGTGCATGTGCTGGGTTTTGCAGTCAGGATTGCTGCAGCAGGAGCAGTGGTGCCAGTGGGAAAGTGCTGTGTGCGGCATGCCCCAGTGCCGCAGGACCCACTGGCCGCAGGTGGCTGGGTCCCTCACCCATGGAGTGCCCACCTTCCTGTGGCTCCTTTCTGAGCTGATATCGTCTGGACATTCATGTTGCTTGGGGACTGATGCTGCGGCACATTCCTGCCCAGCTGCAGGAGTGGGTGCCTGCAACAAGCAGCTGCTGGCGTGCAGGGACCCCCGCCCTGGGCACCCTGAGCCCCTGCCCGGGGGCCAGCTTGTGCAGGCAATGCCCAGGAGCCTGGAGGGAGCCACAGCCAAGCACTGGGGATGAGGTGCGGGCTCGGCGGGGCACGGGCAGCCTCCTCCGGGCTGTTCTGATGGGAACGCTGAGTGCGCTGGGGATGGGGAACCCTGCAGTGCCCGGGGGACCCTGGTTCAGGAGGCTGCGGGACAGAGTGCGGGACGGGGCTGCAGGACGGGGCTGCAGGATGGGGCTGCAGGAAGGGACACACGGCAGGGCTGCGGGATGGGGCTGCGGGATGGGGCTGCAGGATGGGGTTGCAGGATGGGACACATGGCAGGGCTGCGGGATGGGGCTGCGGGATGGAGCACAGGCCCAGGTGCCGGGCTGAGGCGCCTTTGTTCTGCAGCACGGTTCCCACTCTTAGCGTGCCATCTTGAGGCCGCCGACAGCAGCCCTCCGGCGCCGCACAGGCTGCGCGCCCACAGCCATGTCCCTGTCCCTGTCCCTGTCTCCACAGCCAGGGCCCCGCTTGGCTCCCAGGGCAGCTCACCCCGCAGGCAGCCCCGGCACCCTCCTGCCGGGACGTGGGGCCGGCTGTGCTCTGTCCCAGCAGCTCACGGAGCCATTTGGGCTGTGGCGAGCCCCCGCGCTGCAGCACCCCAGCAGGAGCCGGCCACGCTCGCCCCTACTCGGCCAGCCTGTCCCCATCCAGCCCCACGGTGTGGGTGGGATGGATGCCGTGGTGCCCACGGCCCCTTGACCGGCATGCGAGCGGGGGCCACCACCGCCACATCTTCAGGAGCCCCCCGGCTCTTCGGCCTGGGGAAGGGGAGGTGGACACAATGCGGTGGGTCCAGCCCCCACCCGCCCACAGAGACCCACCGGGGCCAGCTGAGATATGGGAATTGGTCAAATTATGGGGCTTTGTCCCAGAAAAACAGGTCAGGATACTCCTTTGGGGTGAGGGTTCTTACTTCTGGAAAAAGAAGTCCCCAAACCACCGGTGTTGGCCCAGGCAGCAGCCGTTGGGCTCCGCCGGCATTTTCTGCCCGGTGCCGCATGGCATCAAAGGTTTGACCGCCCCCGTGTTCGGATGCCCACGGGCGCTTGTGCCAGCCCAGCCAGGACAGTGCCGCGGCACAGGGCAGGCATGAACGCTGCGGGAACGGGCAAGAAATATTTCAGTGCTAATTCTTTTTCAAATCATAAAGTTTTTCTACATTATAAGAAATAAGCCCCTGGGTTGCTGAGAGCTAAACCCCGGTCGTGTCGTGTTTCTGTATGAATTTCATCTGAGAATTTCATGTCCTTTGAACACAGATTAGTCTGCATGTGCTGGATAAAAAGGCCTCTCTGAGGGAGCGGGAGGGGAGCTGTGCGGGGTGGCAGCCAGGGGCCACTAGCCCCCAGCAGCCGGGGGTCCAGGGACGGGGGTCCGTGCCCAGCCCAGCCCGTGCAGCCAGGTGGGCGCGGGGACCACGTGTGCCTGTCTGCCTTCCCCCCTCGCGTGCCCACGCCATCCGGGACCTGCACACTCGTGACAGGACAGTTCTGAGCGGTTGGGGTTAATAATAATCCCTCCCCCAGTACCGACTCCGTGATTTCTGGTGAGTTAGGTAAAAAAAGGCTCTGCAGGTCCCTTTGCAGACAACATCCCTTCTCAAAGGCATCTCTTCCCCAGCCCCGCACGCCTGCCGTGCCATTTGGAAAAAAAAAAAAACAACAACAAAAAAAAGCCGTCTTCTGGGGGGACAGGGCCATTTACATCCCAGTTTGGTGCCTCTCATCACTTTGTTGCTGGGGGGGATCAAACTCATCCCCGCACTAAACCCTGCAACAGAAAATAAACAAACAGAGTGATGTGGCACGAGCCGGTGGCTTCCCGAGGCTGTGACACTTCCCCTTGGCGCAGGGCCCCGCTTCTTTCTTTGTAAAGCATCATTATTAGTCAATAAAAGTTAAATCCCTGCGATAAGACAGCACCCCCCATGGAGGAGCAGACTGATCGACTGCGAAGGAGAAGATCTGATAAAGCCCTAATCCAATTACTTGCCAATGTTTGTTCTTTTTTAATGAGACTTTGGGGTTGTTTTATTTTTTTATTCTCCTGAATAATTTTCTGCCTTTCTTCTGCTCTGGGTGATAAAGTGGTGCCAGCCACCAGAAGAGCAGGCGTGGTGGCCAGGGCTGAGCGAGGACTAGCCACCGCAGCCCTGCCCGCAGCTGCCGAGGGGCTGACACCCCCGGCCAGGGCTCTGAGCCCCTCCACGGCTGCGGGCAGGGCTGCCAGACAGGGGTCCTGCGGCAGAGCATCATCCAGCCATGGGCTCTCCAAGCAGCTGGCATCAGCAACCAGGTCACCGTCTAGCCTGGGGGACCAACATCCCTGTGTCCAGAGCCGGGGCAGAGACATCTGTTCACTGCAGTTTCCCTACGGACAACGGGGTGCCCAAAGCACCCCAGGGGTGGGGATGCAGCCAAAATAGGGGGAGCAGGAGCCCCCAGGCTCCAGGGAGCGGTGCTGGCACAGGCAGCTGCCGGCAGCACGATTATGGCATCGCCTCCCGGCTGGGGCTCTGCACCCGCTCTCGCTGTCAGGGATTAGGCAAACTGCTGGTTATTGTTATTGTCACTTGCTCACGCTCTCCAAACACAAATTCCCACTCTGTACTAACTGCTGGTGTGATGGTGTGCACCATCCCGCCCAACTCGCCCAGCTTGGCGGCGGCCCTCGCTGTGGGGACGGGAGCAGGCAGGATGGGAGCAGGCAGGATGGGAGCAGGCAGGATGGGAGCAGGCAGGATGGGAGCAGGCAGGATGGGAGCAGGCAGGATGGGAGCAGGCAGGATGGGAGCAGGCAGGACGGGCAGGCAGGGCGAGCAGGCAGGGCGAGCAGGCAGGATGGGCAGCCATTTCCAACATTCCAGCAGCAGCGCGTGGCGTGGGCAGGGTTTGGCAGGAGGAACAGGCAGCATGCTCCCTGCCGCGGGGCTGTGCTGGCTCCCGCCGCCCACTGGCACCGGTGCCGTGCGATTGCGTCCAGCTGTGCCGGGAGATGTTCCCCCATGCCCGTGCGATGGCCTCCGTCCCAGTCCTCTGCACGGGCACTCAACTGCCAGCTATGCCCCAAGGGCTGCGGGTGGGCGCCTGGCTGGCCCTCCCCATGCCCACGCAGGCACGCTGGGGACACGTGTGTGGAGCCAGTGGTGGTGGCAGGTCCTGCTGGTGCTCCGGGCCCCAGCCGGGACCCCTCTGCCGGCAGCCGCGCTCAGGCATGGGCACTGCCAGACACAGAAACTCCCCTTCCACGTTGCTCTTTGGCGTTTTAGAGATAAATTGCTAATCAGCAGCCACCCCCTCCTTGGTGTCCTCTGCAGCGACGCTCCAATAATTAATTATAAACTACAATACTGATCAGCTTGCGTGTACTCCGTCTACACTGACAATCATTAACCATAATATGAAATTTATAATGTTGAGACATGGAACCTGGTGAGATGAACTGCTCTGCTTTTTAATCAGTTTTATGGAATGATATAATGCATTGATCGACAAAGACAAGATACAGCGCGTGTTCCTGTGTCTATAGCCGTGCAACCTTATTAATTTAGATTTACAAAGAGTTGCTTGATCTGGAGGGGAGAGAGCCGGTGAAGCGACCTCGCACAGGACGGACCCATGCAGGACCTCGTGAGGGTGGCAGCCAGAGGGGCTCCCTGGGCTGGGGGGGCTTGCCAGGGTCGCCGTAGCCACGGCTCAGCTGGCTCTGGGCAGGGCTTCTCAAAGCCCAGCTGCAGTGGCATGGGGTAGCACCCAGCGTCGGGCACACTGCGCCCAAGCACCCGTCCAGGCGACGCTGGTGGAACCCCGGCGGGTTTGTCTCAGTCTGATGCGTGGTGGTGCCTGTCCCAGGGACGTGGCGTTGGGCAGCGTGTGCCTGCCTGCACGTACATGCCTGCGCCTGGCCCTGCCCGAACCTTCCCCCCCCCGCCGAAATGCATCTGTGACTGGGGCATCGCCTTCCCAACCAGTACGGCCCAGTGGCGGCCGGACAGCTGGTAACCATATTGGTGTGTCTTGGGCTGTCATATCACATTTGCACGCCTGCTCTTGCTCTGCATCCGGGGAGGCTGGGGCGGTGGTTTTCAGGTCAGAGGCTGCATCCAGCACAGGCGGAAAATTCCCATTTCCCCACCAAGACTTTAACTGTGAAGCGGCCCGGACTGGGCTTCTCCACCCCTGGCAGCAGCTCCACACCACAGCCACCCCGGCGCCCCAGCCGTTCCCCGGCGCTTCCAGCCCTGCGCCCTGCCTGCCGGCCGCGGCTCACCCCTCCAGCCAGCGTCAGTCCCGAGGCCGCGCTGGAGGAGTTGAAACGGCTGCAGTCAGTAGTGAGCGGGGCTGGAACTAGTGCCAGGTAGCACGGTTTTGTGGAAGGTATGGCTTGTCAAAAAATTTGGTTTCATTCTTTTAATTTAAAAGTTTAACTAATAAAAGTAACTGAGAAGCTGTGGTATACTTAGGCTTCCGTTAGGCACTCGATTTAATAGTAGTACCTGACGTTTTGATTAAAAAATTAGCTCTATATAATATCAATAGAGCACACATTAAAAGGATTAAGAATTGGCTGACTGACAGGTCTCAAAAAGTAGTTGTCAATGGGGAATCATCATCAAACGATGATGTTCAACATTTTCATCCACGATCTGGAAGTAAATATGAAATCAGTGCTGATAAGTTTGGGGATGACAAGTGTTAGTGGGGAGGTGGGAATGCTGACAAGGGGGGGCTGAGAAGATGCCCAGCACCAACAGCATCCCAGCCTCAGTGCCGCGGGGAGCCGAGGGAGGCCGAGCCCCGCGAGGGCCGGGTGACCACGGGGCACGGGAGGGGTCACCGAGGTCTTGGCTCTGCAAGAGCACACGAGTCCCGCTCGTGCGGCCGGAGCGGGGTGCAGGAGGGGGCACCACCCCAGGTCCCCTGCACGGGGGGGGCTTTGCCGGGGTGCAGCCCAGCTGTACGGCCGGCTGGTGCAGGAATTACTGATGTGGGGAGGGTGGAGAGGGCGGGTGGCCCAGGGAAGGACCAGTGAAGGCTTGGTACTGACATCACGAGAAAGATGAGGACCGGAGCATTTCTGGCTGAGCCCAGCCGGGAGCATCGCTGTGCCCCGAGCGCCAGGGCAATGGGCACCTGCCCCACGGCTGCCCTGGGGTGCTGCACGCGTGTGGGTTGGCCTCGGCCGGACCTCGGCTGCTTACGCCACGGCGAACAGTGGGTCCCTGAGGTCCCACAGGGATGCAACGGCAGCGATGGGAGGTCAGGGCTCAGCCACCCACCCTGCAGCCCCTGGGCCCCACTCACCCTCCATGGGAGATCACTGGTGCTGCTGCAAAGGTTCACGCATGAGCTGTGAGTCCTCTCAAGGCTCAACACATCACACCCGACACCTCCGGAAAGAGCCAAAGCCACTGCCAGTGCCCAGCAGCCCCCAGCCCCTGGCAGCCCCAGCCGCCACGTCAGCTGCAGGGTCAGGCGTCGCATTTCTTAGGGTGATGTATGAGAAGGAAAATCTGCAGCTAACCCGCAGCTCCACTTCGCACCAGCCCTGCGCTGGGAAGAGCAGCAGCCACCTCTGCTGGAGCTGTGGGCAGGAGGGCTCGCAGCACCCCAGCGTGCGGGCGGCCTGCAGGCACCGGCAGCTGCACCGCCGGCAAGAGCAACGCCGGCACCCACGGGCTGGGCACGGCACAGCCGGGTGTCACCCAGGGCCCCTCTCGCACACCGTTTCTGCACATCGTCTGAGTCCAGCAAACAGGAGGTAGCTGAGCTGTCAGGGGAATGGAGGGGACAGCACGTGCCGGTGCAGCGCCTCGGGGATGCGTGCCATGCCAACACGGCCAAGCTGTCCGGCTGCCGCTGTGGGAGTTGCTGCGGGGATGCAGCCACCCTAAACTGCTCTGGGGCCGGAGCAATGGCCGGGGAGCAGCGGTGCCGCAGGGACTCCTGCGGTGCTGGTGCCACTGGCTGCTCCCCAGCATGGGACAGGGCGCTGCGGCTGTTCTTCCTCTGCTGGCTTTGGCAGATGTGGATTTTTTGAAAGGCAAACCTTTATTAGCACAGGGAGTGTGCCTAACCCACATTAATTCCCAACTGTGAGCGCTTTCAATTAGTGACTGCAGGCACTCAGCCTGCTGGATGTGTTCATTAGTGACGTGGCCTTGCCGCTCAGTGACAAGCCGGGTGACAAACCTGTCTGAGGGACACGCAAGGTTTCAGCTGTGGCACAGCGCTTGCATTAGCGCGGGGAGGGGGTCGGGAAGGTGAGGTGCCCCCGGTGCCTGCAGTGGAGCAGGGATGTGCTCACACCGCTGGGCACATGGACCCCGCATGGGTCCGGGGGGACGGCAGACCCCCAGCACCCACGTCCTAGGCGAGGGCGATCGGGTGCCCGTGACGGTGCATGCTGGTGAAGGGGCCTCCCTTGTCCCGGGCTCAGCACATCCATCACCGCGAGAGGCATTTGCAGAGCCCCTGGGGCCACCGGAGTGCTGAGTCCTCTAAATCCTGCCGAGCAGATGGCCCTGAGCCACCTTCAGAGACACTTGGCGAGCAGAAGGACACGTCCTGTCCTCAACCGTGGGTGGGGGAGCAAAACCGTGGCAGCCTCCGGTGCTTCTGCAGGGCCACAGCTCAAGGGACCCACCTGGCTGGGCGACACGTCCTGGCACGGCCGCGGCAACGCCGAAGGTCGGGCCCCGGCAGAGGATTTACCACCAGACATCAGTGCCCTCCCGGCTGCCCGCGGGAGCCGGCGTGGCTCGGCGAGCTCCTGGCTCTGAGCGCCCACAGCAGCCTGGTAAAGGCATTGTGCTTCCACAGGGCTCGACTGGCCCAATAAAAGATTATCAGCTAAATAAAACAAGAAGTGAGTGATGCCACTATGCCCTGCTGGATTGAAATTGTGTGAGCAAAGTGGTTTTCTCAGGGAGATTTATTTCCTCTGCTGGCTGCAGGCAGCCAGCCCAGCGGAGAGAATGAGCCTCTCACTCCGAGGCCACCACTCCCTCCTGCAGTCAGCACTCGGCTTTTATTTCATTTTTGAGGGAATCAGAACAATAAAGGAAATACAAACAGATATTTGCCCATTGCAAGCCCAGGAGCACACGCCTGTGCACACACACACGCTCACCAGTACACGAGCCAGGTGCTCTCCCACCGCACCAGCAGGGCCCAGCCGATGCCTCGGCCCCAAATATCCCACCCGTAACCCGCGGCTGGAGCTGGGCAGGCGATCCCACACCAGCGGGGACAGTTCCTGCCCCAGCCTGGACCCAGCGCTGGCTGTGACAGCCGGGGCAGTGCTGGCACCAGTCCCACCACTTGCTTGCTAGGGCCAGCACCAGTGCAGGCAGTGCCGCGGCAGGACACCGGCTGGGGGCTCTCTGCCCCAAAACCCAGCCAGGGAGGGGGCAGGCAGCAGGTACAGAGGGCGGCAGAACCAACAGCGCTGGATGCGCTCACAGGCAGCGCCGTTTGGGCCAAAGCAGAAGCAGCTCTTGTCATATTTGCTGCCCTTGGCAAGCAGAACACCGAGCAGAAGCTCAACAAGCCTTTGCTTCGCTCTGGACCAGCTCTCACCGGCCGCCACCGGGCAGGGGACGGTGTGGCCAACATCTCCTCCACCCTGGTGAGCCCAGCACCCCATGGCAGCTGTCAGCACTGCCGCTTTTGGTGCCGAGCGCCCGCAGAGGCTGCGCACCAGACAAGGACGAGTCCCCAGAGCCTCGGGGAGGCCCTCGGACGAAGCTGCAGTCTCTGCCAGGGCGACTGCCAGCAGTGGGGGACAGACCCCGGGGGCTCTGCCCCGCCGCAGCCCGCGGGGAGCTGCCACGACACCAAACACGGCACCTGAGGTCAGCAGATCTCCACTGCTCAGGGTGATCCCCCTGCAGACATCACGGCAGAAATGGAGTCTGAAACCACTCACCATCGCCTCTCCCGCCCCGAGCTTCGATTTCAGATACCATCCCCCTGTAACGACCGGGCACCGGTACCTGCCTCTGCCGAGCCCCACTCTCTGGAAAGCGCGCCATTAGATCCTCAGTAATTGTAAATATTGCAAAGTGCTCGAGTCAGCAGTCTTGCTGAATTTTGCTTTCAACATCTGCAGCCCAATAAATCTTTGTCTCCTTCAGGTGCTCTCCGCTCAGGCTCCAATTTACATCCCTCGGCACCGTCACCGCAGCAGCGCCGGCCCCAGCCAGGTCCCGCCGCCAGCCCGGGCCGTTACGCTGTGGGGCTGCAGCCACGGGCAGAGCGAGGGCCCCGCTGGCCTCCCGGGAGCCGGGGCACGCCAGCCCACCAGCGCCGAGCGGCCGCGCTGCGATGGGCCCGGCGGCCACCGGCACCATTCGCCTTGTGCCAAAACCCTTCTACTCACCAGACCTTCGCTGGGCTTTTTTTTTTTTTTTTTTTTATTTTTTTCAAAACAAATTTCATGTGGTTCACAAATTGGACCA
>VZTV01006538.1:3653-19415 GCA_013400875.1 Anhinga rufa | reverse complement strand
CTTCTCTGTTAATGATGCAGAGGCTGGAGCACAAACCCAGCATTATGAAACCACATCCAGGAAATAAAATAGTGATTTAGATAATGGCCAGAATGTATTGCTACTTACACATAATTAAACAAATGCTCAATTTACACTTGGAAACATGAATGAATGTTGATTAACCCCAGCCCAACGACTCTGCTGGCGATGTGGCTAAGCGGCTGCGCTGCCGGTGGGGCTGGCAGCGGTGGGCAGGGCAGAGCACGGCACCCACTGCCCGCAGCGCACCTGCCCGGCCCAGGTGCTGCGGTGCCACCGAACCGCGCGGCCACCCCGGCCGGACCCGCGGCCACGGACGTCCCTGCCGCCGCCTGGCTGGGCGAGCGCCGGCCTCGCCGCCACGGGGGGCCCTATCCGGCTCCGTGCGGGCCGGAGCGGGTGCCGCGCCGCTGCCGGCGGGGCGGAGGAGGCATCGCCGTCGCTCCCAGCCGAGCAGCACCATGTGCCGGAGGGGTGCACCGTGGGCTGCGTGGTGCCGGTGGGCTGTGCTGCAGGGTCTGCCTGCCGCTCCCGCACAGGCTTTGTCTCCCGTCCCCCTGCGCCTCCTGCCCTCCAAATATGCCAGTTACTATGGAGACATCGCCTCGTTAGCGCAGGAGGAGCCTAACGAAGTCCACTTGTGCAGGATAATGTTATTTTCTGCTGCAGATCTGGACATGAGGAGCCCAGGCAGGGGGGCAGGTGCTGGGCCCCGGCTCCATCTCCCCTCAGGGCAGCACAGCGCTGCCCGTGCCCCGGCTCTGGGCTCTGCCAGGGGCTCCGCGCCTGATGCCGCTGCTGCGCCGAAAGCAGGGGCTCCCGCGGTCCTCGTCCTGGCAACCCCTGCCCCACGGGGCGAGAGGCGCCATCCACCGTGGGCTCCACTGCCCAGCCATAAGCTGAGCCCGAGGAAGAGCGCTGTTCACAGGGATGGCTCGGGCCCCCCCATAAGGAGCCGGCGGATGGGGAGCCGGATCTGTGCCAAGCAGGGCCGCCGCTCAGGACGAGGCAGGGGCTCTCACCAGCAGCGTGCTACCGACACAGCCCCACAACGGTGCCACCCCTGCCAGAGCCCGAGCCCAGGTGGAGCTGGTCACAGGGGATCCCCGCGCACATGCCGGGGCAGCAGGAGCCGGGGGGCCGGTGCGGATGCAGATCATCCCCTGGGGAATCTTGGGGCCCGGCGGGGCCGTCACCCCACCCCAGGCTGCCCGTGGCACCCCGCGGGGTGACGAGGGCAGGACACGGGAGCTGGCAGCACCCGCCCTGCCTCGACTCCCTACGCCCCAAATCCAGCCCTGCACCAGCACCCCACGCATCCCTGAGCCCCTCGGTGAGGGACGGGACGCACGTGACGGTGCTGCACGCGTGTGGAGACCTCTGCTCCCAGGGACTCCCCGTTCATGGATCGTTGACTCAACAGGCCATAATGGCTCCATCTATCGGGGTCAATACGGGTGCTTTTGACACATGATAGACAATAATTGCTCCTGCTTAGAGACTTTTTAGTTCATGGATCATTGACCTGATGGGCTGTAACAGCTCTGAAGGAGGCCGCACACCCCTGCGCTTAAACGCCCTCAGGAGCCAGTGGCTGTGTAAAACCACAGCCCGGGCACGAGGCTGCACGAAACGCGCTCTCCCCAAAAACACGCTCCCCAGCACAGATTACCACAGGCCCTGGGGCCCCTGGAAGCCCTCCTGGCAGCATGGCCACAGAGGAGGCGCAGGAGGCCAGGAGGAAAGGCCAGCACGCCCCAGCATCCCTCAAGCACCGGGGGATAGGACCAGGGTGGGCGTGGACGGGTTCACCTCCCGAGGTCTGCAGGCTGGAGCTCCCTGCTCCGACAGCAACTTCCAGGTACATGATTTAATGAAAGGCACAATAAGAAGTGAAACAATTAGAATTTCTGCCTCATTATCATGGTAATCTTATCAGTCGGATAATGAGGTATTAATGGAGATTTAATGTGCCTCTCATAACAGAATCCCTTGGAGAAAACACATAAGGAAATTGCTGTAAATCCACTTAATGATGGAAAGGTCCCCAAACACCATATTCCAGAGGATGAAAAATGCTGGATGCAAATGAGAGAGAATCAAGGTCAATAACACTGCGGGGACCAAACTCACGGCACCATGCCGCCGCCGCGCATCCGCCCCGGTCCCGCCGCGTCGCCCACCCGCCCCAAATGGGGATGGGTGGCGGCTGCCGCGAATCCACCGTCACATAGCTGATGTGAACATTTCTTAAGAAATAAGGTGACTGAAACATAGTACTTCGGGACTTGACCACTCCAATCAAGGCATCAAAGAGCACACAGCAGAAGACCAGACACGGTCCTGGTGGCTGTCCCCAGGTGAGCCACCTCAGCGGTGGCAACAGGTAGCTATTTTTTCCCCTCAAGCTACCGGGGCAGCCAAGGTGCATGATTAAAAGAAATAACTGAAAAGCTCTGTGTTAAGCAGCCAACTCAGTGGTGCGCCCTCTCCCATTAAATGGATCCTGTTTCTTTTTGGGCACTGTCCGCTCCCCGCGAGCTGTCGGTTCATGCGTGAAAGAAGGTCCCGCAGACACAACGCGGCAGCGATGCTCAATGGAAACCATGCAAAGTTAGCGGTAAGTTGTTCACGCTCGCAATGCCATCTCCAGCACAACTGCTGATCGCGTTAGAACAAGGCAGAAACATGAAACCCAGGCGGTTAAACTGCTCTCCTTTTAATCAGTTTTTACAGAATAATACATTAATAATCACGTTAGAGACAAGATGGGTTTCCTGTATACAAGATTGTGCAAGCTCATTAATTTAGATTTATAAAGGCTTTACCAGTTTCGGAGAGGAGAGGCAGTACAAAGCTTTTAAATAGAGGTAAAGCACAATTAAAAGGTACAGAACACACACTACTAACTCAGCAGAGATTAATTCTCAAGTAGTACAGGCTCAACCAAGTCACCAGCTGTTACCCAAGTTAAGAGTATTCTTCCCCCTCCTTGCCCACTGCTTTCCTGCCGCTCCAGCCCTCCCGGCACGCTGCCAGCCGAAGGCGGCACAGTCCGTACCGCAGCACGGCCACACAAGTTACGCTCGTGCCAAACACCCGCTTTGCTGCTGAACAGGTCTGCCTCCACCTGCTGCGCCCGCTCTGGCTAACCCCCTCCCTCCACATACTACTCGGCATTAACACGGCAGTGAGTTCTCAAACTTCTGCGAGAATTTGGCTTAACAGAACATTAACAGTTTCAAGCGATACGAACCAACACTGTGCTCACCGGAAACTCACCTACAGGAAACAAGATCATGTTCGTGGCTTTTTTTCCTGAAATTTATGGCAGTTACATTCAGCATTTGGTAGTATAAGGTCTTCAAAACAAAAACTTTTAAACTCAAATACTTAATAGGCCATGCATGTTCCAATTGCCCCTAAAGAGGATTTAAAAAAAAGCTTTGAAGAGAAATCTCATTTAGCCTTAGGAGAAAACCAGAATCTCCTAGGGATGAAAAAACCCAGCCCTTTCCTTTCACTCCTCTACCCCAAAAAAGGAAAATACCACTTCTGTAATATTAACTGGCATAGCCATGCCATCGTTTAATTTGGCAGTTCCTCCAGACACGCCAACAAACCAGCGCCAAAGTCAATGACCGCCTTAAGTCAATGACTGCAATCAGCTCCTCATGAGCTCTCTCCCCTCCCCTTCCCCCCAAATGTTCCCTTCATCCTTCAGTGGTTGAAGTAATTTAATTAACAGAAAGCACCGAGTTTACAGCAACAGGTACATGGTTGGCTGGCACCTTTTGGCAACAGTTCTGTTACTTTTGGTCCTTTATGCACTGTCTTTTTACCTTTACTATTGCACACCAAAACCTAACAACATCACTTCCTACACATGTAACTTATCATTTTAAAACAAAACATTTCAGGACACCAGGGGAAAATAGTACGAGGATATTACAGGAAGTTTTTTAATTCTTTGGAAAGCCTAATTCTCTAGCTACACCTATCAAGACTATATAAAGGACTTTCAGAGCAAGTTGAAAAAAAGACGCAAAGGACCATCTTGCTATGAAGACTCTCAGCTCATCTGGGGCTCATCGAAACACTTACTGGTTTTAAAATAACTAAATAATAAAAAAACCCTCCAGTTCTTTGAAGTATTTTTCTACGCAGAAAAACAAAGTGATAAAAATCGTGAAGGAAATGGTTCTTGCCCCTTCCATAAAGGAGAGCAAATCTGAAAGACCTGATGGTGCTGACCAAACCCTGCTTGCCGAGGTTGCAAACAGAAGCAATGCACAGGGTAATCCCCAACCTAAGTGTCTTTGTGCCTTCTTCAAGGGTTGTACAAATACTCTCCTCGACTAAAACCCAAACTGCAGGACTAAAAGAACTTTCATACATCAGCCTTAACATCTCGGATATTCAAGTAATTAAATATTACAGGACACTTCAATATAAATAAATTTATATTGCTTTTAGATATGATCTGGCCATATCTTCAAGGGCATATTTGTGCTTCGTTGCTGAGTGTTATTGGTCAGGGCTGTGCTTGCAATATTAAGTTACGTGTTCAGCACCAAAAACCCATCAAGGCTAAATAACTAGAATATTGCAATGCTACACAGACTGAGTTACCACAGTAAGGCAGATCAGAAGAATTTTGTTTCTACTGAGTATTGCTCCTCCACACAATCAAGTCTCTAATAGAGGAGAAAGACTATAAATAAAAGAAAAAAGTTACTATCCCACCCTCTCACCTGTGATTAGTTTGGCAAAAATGCTATACTGAATTACATACTAGAGCCCTAGAAAGTTAAGTTTCTTTAATCACGCCTTGACAAGTAGCACAGCCAAATCAAGCACTTGATACTTTACATAAATTGCTCTAATTTCAGTTAACCGAATGATTTTCCCAAGTACTAGTCGTTTACAGGTTTTAATCGTCAAAATGCGCACACACGCACACACACACACACAAAAAATCCTGTTTTGAAAAGAATAAGAGAAAGATTTCATTTTCTTTACCACTCACGGATACCGAGTCTTAACACATCCCTCTGTCAGAAGTGCAATGAACACTCTACGAAGAGCAAGAAATAATACTGACATGAAAAAGTTAAGTGCTCGCTGTCCTTTTTCGCTGTAATTCTAGCTAAAAAAGAACAGCAAGTGCTTATATACAGAAACAACCACTGGCCATCGCTCAGACCATTTCACTCATGAAAAACCCATGTGGTGTTGTGCATAAAAACTTCTTTAAATTGATAATTGTCAGTTTAAGGGAAAGGTGGGGTGAGAAATCTATAAAACACCCTGAACTGATGTCATGATATGTTTCATAAAGAACAGTGTTATATTTTAAAATATTTTATATGAACAGTAAAACTTGCACTGCTGCATAGCAGACAACACGAAGAACATTTAGTAAAAACATTCACTGAAACCCCTGGCATATGTATTTAATGTCACTAATCAAAATATATATTACAGTCCAAGGTTCTGTTAAGGATCTCTGTTTGGGGTTTGTACAGTATACACAATATTTCAGAAAAAAATATTACAGTAAGGTATTTTATTTCTCCTTTTTTATATTAGACTTATCTATTGTAACTTACAGTCCCTCTCCTCTATATATCCAAACCTTTATAACACCCTAATGCCCTAGCCAAAAAGTGTTTAGCTATCTAATAAGCCCTGTCTATTATAAATTCCAGTTTTAGAAATTTGTTATCTTAATTACATTTTAATAAATAGTTCAGTTTGCCCTTTTTTAATCTTAGCCTTTCGAGGAAGTCCTTTCATTACCAAAACACAGTATGTCACAACCTGTTAGAGGTCAGAGAGGCTTTTGCTTGTTTATTCAAAGGATAATGAGTCCAAAGATAATTGCAATGCATTAAATATAGGTATATAGTATTTACACTGTCCTCTCAGATTTTAAATTTAGGTGAAATACAATTGATAACTAATGTCAGCTACTACAAACTTTCAGTGTGGCTGGTGTTTTATTAATAAAACGTGTATTAAGCTAGAAAGTATACTAAGTGGTTGCCCTGATTCTTCTTGTTTCAGTTTTCTATTAGAAATTAAATGAAGTGAGTTAATCACGTGAGTAAGAATTCAGGAAGAGGGGTGGTGGGAAAAGCGTGAAGAATTTTTTCTGCATGTTTTGAGATTCCAAAATACCTGAAAACTGTGGTCCCTTTTGCAGCGCCAGTATCTATAGGGGAGAAAAACGCAACTGAAAGAGAAGAGGAAAATCTGTTAAATTAATTTGATTAGTAAAGGTTTGTTTTAAAATGCCTCAATTCTGTACAGTATTTTACAAGGAAAGTCTCTTCTTCAGCTTTTGCAGCTGTTGTACATTCTTATATACTCTTCTTCTGCTAACAGTCTGCCCATACATGTGCTGTTTGAGTTACTTGCGATCATCAATAGTTTTAATGAATTCAACTGCTGCTGTGAACTGCATCCACCAGTATGACTCTTCTCCAGATAAACAGTTGGCATAGAAACTGCTAATGTACTGAACAGTGGACAGCAAGCAAGGTGGATTTGCCTGAGGGTTAAAGAAGAAAGAGATACTCACAGCTTGTTTGCAAGGCTAAACATAAAACATTACGAGATACAGAATAGAAATACAATTCTATTTGTACAGTGATCCTCACACATTGATAAGACATGATTATGTAAGGTATCTGTAGGGTAGTGACTGTTCACCCATTTCACACACTCGGAATGCTTCAGACTTGATGAAAGGAGCATTTTTCCGACAAGGAAAAAGAACTAACAGGCCAAGAGGAAGAAGGGCGACACTGGCAGAATCTATAAAAGTCGTCAAGGGTTTCAAGGCATGGAAAAGCCTATTGTTTTAGCATCTTATGTATGACAGACCATTCTCCAAACACTCGTATGTCAAAAAAGGTCAGCAACACAAAGCAAGTCAGTCTTAGTGTGGATCTTAGTCCTGAAAGAGGACAACATTAAGCAGGCACAGATGACAGATGCTGACAGACACACCTCAAAAAAAAAACACAACACTCCACACACAACACCTGCGCCCCTATTTCCTTTGTTCCAAATGCAAAATTTGCTTGGATTCAAAAACCGTAACTGTGACCACATTTCTGATGTTTCTATTTAAACCTGCAGAATCAGATCTGGTTTTGAGTCTAGCATGCTCCCAGTTACCCAAAAGTATTATTTTCCTTCCTAAAATTTGCTTGTTTATTACAAGAATTAGCTGGAGTTTGTGACCTTTGCAAAAGAACTCACCTTTATGAGGACGAAGACCAGAACAGGAACAAAATCATCTGCCCCAGGTACAGAATCTTCATTTGCCAGACTAAGCAGGTTCATGATGGTTGAACACATTCGCAGGATACACTGTACTTTGTCTCGGGGGGTTTTATAAGCGCTTATTGTGCGGATTTCAGACTGTGCAGATGGCCATGGTGCCTCCCGGAGATATACCTAGGAAAAAAAAAAACCAACAACATGCTGCCGGTTCTTGTTTGTCCAAGCTACTACTGTGTACCTCAGAGGATCTGAAGTACCAGAGACTTGCAGGCAGGAGCAAGGCTCCGGAGAAATGGGAAGCTTTAAGTCAATGTGGTTACATTACATGCACATTGAAGGTGGCTTCCAGCTGTGTTATAATAAAAAACTACAAGGAGCCAGCACTCTATGTGCACCTAACATAATCAGCCCGTACTTCTCCCTGACTTCTCCAGTACGCTGTTTCAAATGAAGGTACAGCTGTATGTCGCAGCCTCCCATATCAGCAGCTTTATGAACACTCACCATCAGCCCCATCCTCCTTCTGGCTATGACCACAGAAAGCGTCTTTAGGGAAATCATCCATGTACAATNAACCATCCAGCCTCTGACAGACCTCTTAAGTCTACCAACCTGCTTTTAGTAATCCTATTAACCATGAGAAAAGTGAAAGCACCAGGCAAATTCACAGATCTGCAAGGTTCCATTAATTCTGGCTAGTTCAGAAAGTTAACTTGACAGCTGTGAACCACAGCTATGGCATACGAATCACATGAAAAGCATAAAGGATTCAAATCTTGTCTTGTGAAGCAAATGATCAGGAAGTTACTGCATCTTAGTGCAGTGCAGTATTAGTTCTTAAATCTTACTATCAGGACAGGGGTGTCAAAATCAGAAAAAAAGAAAAGAATTTGGAAGGATCAGTCAGTGGAAGATACCAAAGCATGGGTACACCATGTTTTTCCTGCAGGATATTTCAGCTGTCACAGATATAAAAGCAATGCTTCTACATGTAAAACAAAACAACCTCCTCCCCCTCCCAAACACAATCAAAACCAAGCAGCCTCACACACATACAAAAGTGAAGGAAAGGAGAAGTTGTTACCTCAGGTATCTGAAGTGCTTTATGGTTGGCGGTCACTACTTTAGATAACCTCTGTATGTGCTCATGAAGGACCCTGACAACAAACAACAACAGGAGTGAAAAGGAAGCAGCAGCCAGCAGTCCACATGGGTTTCCCACTAGTTTTAAGTTTGATACTACAAGAGAGACCTTCAGGAATGCATATAATCATGAATGGTCCTACAGCTAATGGACACCAGGTCAGTAAGAGATGCAGAGGATTTTACCATTCAATCAAGTACAACCATACAGCCAGCAGAGCACTCAAACAGTGTATGTTCAATGTATGCACAAAAACCCCAAATGCATGGAAAATACTGCACCAAAACAGAAAATGGAAGGAGTCCTGAAGCAGATTTTGATCATTCCCTCAGCATACACACTTGTGGATCTGAAAGTCTATATCCCAAGTCGTTACATTTAAAATTTTACTCTGTTCTAGCAGTTTGTTGCAAACACAAACTTTTGCACATGATGCTAAAGCACCTCCTTGTTCTTTTACAAAATGTTCCAATAGAAGACATGAGACTGTACGGCTGAATCAGTCAAGTCTATCACATGAAGACTGCACAGCTTCCATCGGCACCATCTGCAAAAGAGAAACCAGGTACTTCAAATTGCATTAACTTACTGGTCACGCAAAATATCTCCATCCTGATTAGGGTAGAACGCAAGTTTGAAAATACGATTCATCACACTGCGTTCTATAGCTAATTGTGCGTCCTGAAGCTGTTCTTCACTGGCATTCTGCCATATGGCATCCTGAGCCATAGCCCCATATAAGAACTGAAGAAAATCCTCAACTTGGGCTGTTTTATCATCTGCTGCTGTGAGTTTCTGGAAATCTGGTAAAAAGTAAAAAGAGATAACACATTCCGTTAAGTAAAAAAAAGTTTATTTCTGATAGGTTTTTCTGGAAAGAAGAGCCCAGAATCTACTTCAGACTTCTTGCCCCAGGCAGCACTGAGGCTCTGTTTTGCCCACACCCCAGTAAGGGAAATACAAGCAGGAACACTTCAAATAAATGGAGGAGTTAAAGGAAAAGCATACAGAAAACATTTAGCAAAGCATATGGTCGAAATACTCTACTTGATACTGTTAATCACTTCCTCTGCAGTACCAGCTCTTATACCTTCTTTCCAGCCACCCACAAAGATAACACCCAGAGCAATCACTAGAACAGTCGCTGGTAGGAACCTGTGCACGCAAAGTTGTCAGATGCTGAAAGGGGCGGGGGCAGGGGAAGATATCAAGAAAACCCACATGTACCATTTCCTACTGCTACCTTTATAGTTGCAACATTCATATTTATCTACAAAATACAGAATGAGTGATGCAGCATGACCAAATCACTGGCCGTTCATCAGCTTTGTATTTATAGCCCTCTGCACCAGAAGACAACTGCCACTCACATCTGCCAGCAGTCTAAATGCCACAGTTGCCAATTTCTCTTTTAGATCATCCAGAAATAGCTGTCTCCTTTCCATCCAATGAAAGGGCTTTAACTCCTTCCTGGGTCACTGAATCTTATTACCAGAACTCTAATCCCAGCAGATATAAGTTCTCGTATTAATTCCAGCCTATTCAGGCACATTTAATATGCAGCACTGTATGCTCCAGGAGCTAGAACTGACTCCGAATTCCTTATGTACTTCATTAAGTCATGAACGTGCATACAGAACACAGAAATAGTTTGTTTTAAGTGACTCAGTTTTGAAAGAGTTGTCTTCCTGGTGCCGATATCCCTTATGCTATGATATTTTTGAATCTTTGATTCATTTAATTCATACTACTACTATTACCCATATCTTCCAAAGTACAATCACAGGTTCTGTACTGAAGACTGAACGCTGCAACTTCATTTATCATTATCAGTAGATCTAAAATAATTAATAGTATCCATGCTTCTTCCATGGGGCAGATGCTAGATCATATGATTTAGCATAACTTTTTAGGCCAAGTGAGGTCAAATTATCTTCATTCTCTTAGCCCATGAAAAATGCAGACAGTTACTATGGCTTAGCTGCCACAACATACTGTTAAGTCACAGTAATCTATTTGAGCCATTAATTTGCTAGCTGAAATTAAAACTGTTTTAGGAATCTGCTCCTCAGATCTGAAGTTGTATTTTAAAACATTAACCTGAGCCAGAATTAAATATGGGGTAAAGGAATATAATCATTCCACAGTCTGCATCAATCTTACCTTGAATAAACTCCCTTATTTTCTTTTCTTTGCTCTCTAGCAGTAGCCTCACACATACTGTAGTGAAGTATCTGTTGGCCACTTCTTTATCTCGCAGAACTCTCTGCAGGAGCCTTTCAAGGTGCGCTTGTGTTGTCTGCAGGCCTTGGCGACATCGAGTTAAATAAGCAATATATGGAGCTCTTTTCCTAAAATAAAGAGTGCTCTACATTAGATTCATAATAAAGATAGAGACTAATAGCTTTATAAACTGTCAAGTTGTAGCGCAAGAGGAATCTTCAACCTGTTTTTTTTTTTAAACAAAGCTAACACCTGAATTAGGAAGTTCCATCTTATACAGATTTCTCTGACTGAATTCACTGCCCTTGCAGCACTCCAGAATGCTAGACTAAAGCAAATTCCAAACGGCATCTCTTGTGTGTTAGAGCAGAACATCAGCCACAAATTGATTTAACCTGAGTTTATTACTATCTGAACTGACTTAAGGCCCAACCTTTTTTAAGCCATGCACAGATAGGTGAAACAATTCCATCATTTTGTGGGGAAGCAGAGATGTAATAACCTGATTTGGTCAAGTACAATTTAAACCAAAAGGGATCTTCCCAATCTGCTAGTGAATAAATACTTGCATTTGGAAGCCCATTAATAGTAAGATCCTGACAAACTACCTATAGTCCTCCGCAATAGATGCCAGCAGCTTTCGACAGGTCCTGTTATCAAAGCGGCTTACACATCGCATTGTCTCTTGCAGCTGGGCCATCAAGTTCTTGTCTTGGAGGTTAATAGCTTCAGCTAGCTGAACTTTCAAGAAGCACACAATTTCATTATCTAATAAAGAACAAAGGAAAATTAAGGAAGAGAAATGTAGGCATGATGAAAATAAAAAATGCATTGAATATGGAAAACATATACCAGTTTAAAACAAAGCTTCTGTACATTAGGCAATAAATGTTATTTTAAGAACAATTTTAAAAGTGTTTTTGAATTTTCCAGATATCAAGGGGTAAGTTTTCATATCACTATCTTATTTAGTATTTAGAACCATTCTGAAATAGAAAGAGGACCAGATAAGGTGACAGATGCACCTGTCTGCAAATAAACCTAGAATGAATGGAGGGATGCAAACTCAAGACACATATACTAAGTCAACGTAAAGAGTCAGTAAATCAATCAAGTTACTCTATTAGTATTGTAGCACAATTCCCAACAGTACATGTATTTTGGGAGTCTATTCTGCAGCTTCAGGCTCTGCCTGCACTATATCTGAGATACTTTATTACAAAAAAATTAGACTAGATTTAGTTGGCAGGCTTGTTTGTGGAGTAAGAAAGAAAATATTTTGGGGGGCAAAGGGCGGCCTATGCCTTCTATATTATATACCAATATGTTTGGCACAGATATATAATAACCAAAGTTATCATAAATGGTGCAGTATAAGTGACATTAGATGGGGGAAAAGAGGCGGCACATACAATACAAACTATCTGTATGCATAAAGAACATTTACCTTCAGGGTCTGTGTGATCTGGTAGACCATTCCTTGTTGAATGTGTCAACATTGGGAAGGCAACAGAATCTGCTGAACAAAGAGCCAATCTCAATTTCTTCTTTGCATCCCTTAAAGAGGAAAAATATTTTCTTAACAAAGTTGCTGCAAGATCTGCTTCTTCAATAAGCAGCCTTTACTTTTTGGCTTGTTTCGTTGTTTTTTTTTTAATACTGCCTAAAAGTTATTTAACATAATTTTAATACACCAATGTTGTCAAGACTTTAGAATATCAGTTCCTTTGATATAGCACCTAGGCCAGTTTCAAAGGAATTTTCCTAACATTGAACTGCTCTGTCCTCTCAGGTTACAATATCCCCCCTTCATCAGTAGAAATATGACAGTTTGAGATGCTTAAAACTAAAAGCACGTAAAAGTTTACAATTAATCCATATTAAGATTTTTGTGGGAACCAATCACAAGGCTTCAGTTCTAGTTTGCAGCTAAGATGAAACCTGTAAATGGATTTACCTATAGGAGAAAGCAGAACTTTGTGGCTGTGCTACTTGACTTGCAGAGTCTGGGAGATCATCTGCAGACATGTTTTGCAAAGCCTCATCACGTGGAGAGTCATGCATACTCTCACCGTCCCCAATAGTCTCTATAGAAATGAAAAAGCCAACATTACACTTGAAGAGAGGAGTCAGAAGAAGAAGAAACTAGACTAATATCCTCTATTTTCTTCTTGTTATTCTAAGGTCAGTGGGGGAATGAAGACAGCAAATAAAACAACTTGTTCTGAATGAGTGGAAAAAGTATATTAAAAATATACAATCTACAAGTCACTAAGAAGAAATTGCACCAGTTCTGGAAGGCAATATACTTCTTCAGTATCCATAAAAACAACAAAACCAAACCCCAACCAAAAACTGGTAAGAGATGTGCTATTAACAACCACCCACCTCAACAGCAATATGAAAGAGCTGTCCTTGGCAATATTGATTTAATTCCCAGTCTCCGAGGGACTGTCCAAGAGATTATTTGACAAATGTTCCTGGTTTAGAGCTCACATTGTTCAGCTGTTAGCGCTAACATTTGTCTAAAATACCAAAGTGTTTTTATCTTTAAGGAGGAGAAACTATGTTGGTGATGATTATAAAAGCCAGGTTCTTACCTGCACCGTCATAGTTTACTATGGCTCCTTCGCTAGGACTGGTTCGCTTAATTGCATTCCTGTATTTGTCCAGAATGTCCTCCGCAGCTTGTGCCTGTGCACTGAGCCTTGGGTTGGGATCATCTGAAAAGACGGTTAAAAACAGGAGTTAATCTTGTATTGTGCCAACTGAAAACAAACATTTACACCTAGACATTTGGACTCTGTTTTCAGCCACAAATAGCTGCTTGTGTTCCATGTAGCCACAATTCAAACACATTTATAAAGTCTGAAGTGAAAGCAGCAAAAAAAAAAAGTACAATGAAAGTGAACAAATAAAGCCAGATCCTTAGCATATTTATGCTGTATACACAAATGGTTCTTGCATATTTGAAGACTTCTAGAAATGATTAGGCAAACAGAAAACTAAACACCCAGGTTCAAATCATGTTTAATTTAGCACTTCAGTAATTATTACAGGAACGTGTCTGCAGCTATCCTTACAGCTCAGCTATGCTAAGGACATGAGCTTTATAATGGTGGGGGGAAGTGAAGACTTGAGTCGAGAATCCAGTACTATACATACTGACAGAAGCGTGACAATTTAAAAACAGTCTTCAAGGCAAGAAGTCTTTATCACTTTCTTATTCAGAAAGCCAGGTGTGAACATTAACTACAAGATCGTATACCTTTCTGAAAATAGATACCTGGTGGGCACTCTGGAACTCTAGAGGGCATGTTATGAGAGGAAGTTACTATTATGATATTATTCATATACCTTGAAGTGTTGAGTATCTGTCAGGCACGATGTCATCTTTATCTTTTTCTTGTTTTTCTTTCTTTCTAAATGGAATAGGAGCTGAAAATGCAAGGTATCTTATCAAAGGCTATTCTGAGATAATGGCCAGATTGACACTTTAAGAAAGTGGCTAATGCAGAAGTTTCTAATCAAATAAACTGCAATAAAAGCATAAGCCTCTCTATGAGGTGGAGCAGAACTGTACTGTCATCATATGCAGTTAGCACTACCTTTAACAGACATGCTACCATCAGCCAGGCAGAACAGTTTTGCCTTCCAGGTACAGTATGCTCTAGGCAGTTACTAGGAAAGGGAGTCAGGTAGCTTCCTAGTTTTATTTACATATTTATTTATACTTCAGTTTAGCCAAAAGTCCTAACTCAAATATTGGTCATAATAACATGAATCTTTTCTCGCAACTCCTTCCCACTAAGTTCGGGAGAAGATACAAAGACAGCACACTGTGAAACGGAAAAGCAAAGTGGTACTAAAATACCATATCATTACCTAAAGTCACACAGAGACCGCAAGGATTACATTGATTCTTTCCTAACTGAAAGTGTGCTTTTAAAAAAAGGCAAGAATATCTAATATTGCACACATTGTTCCATCCCCAGTTGTCATTATTCACAACATGAAAGCCAAATATTATCTTGAACAAGCTTTACTTTGTAAATAGCCAAAGCCTAATTTCCACTCATGCCATGTTACAAGAGATACCCTAAGTTATCAATATCCTTCAGCTAGCACGATACCGTCCATCAAGAATTAAGGCTAGTTCTCAGTGAAGCTGCAATGAAGTGAATACCATACAACTATGAGATGACTGGCCTCACATAAGGATTCCAAGGAGGTTACCGAATGATTAAGGTAACACAATGTCTAACGAAATTCATTTCAGCTTACACACCTCTTTATAGGTACTGCATACCTTCTCTTTTTACTGCAACACTTGCAATTCTGTAAATAAGAATCCTTTACTTCTCAAAATTAAACAGGACAGCTATGACTCTGCAACAAATCTACATCAGTCTGGCCAGCTTTTCAAACCACAACTGTAAAAACTTTCTATAAAAGTGACTAAAGATAAAATAAAGCAGCATGCACTCTTACTAAAATACCAAAAGCAGACGGACACGATCCTACCTTTGGGCATGGCAGACACAAAACGTTTCCTCCACCAGGGCTTGTTTCTGTCAGACTTCTCATCATCACTGTCTTTTCGGTCTTCAATCTGTAGAAGGGCAGAGTCTACATTTGAGCATCTACCATATCAAGTGTAAAGACAAAATTTCCCCTCGACGTCAGGTTATGCTACATCGACTGTAAAAAGAGAACTACAGCAGAGCACAGAAAGCTATAGCGGATTAACATAGAAATATCCCTCCTGAAGAGGGCAGCCTATAAATGCAAAACCAAAGACATGAAGAAACGTGGATTTCACTTATTTCTTTTTTAAAGAAAAGTACTTTCCTGGATGCTGCAGCATTTTAAATTTAAACTCTACAACAAATCTATTTCTGAAGTCCCGCCAAATCAAATTTACTGGATGAGCTTTACTTAAGAGAAGCCAAGTTCATTTAAGCCACTCTGAACATCTGTAGCTTTAGCTCGTGAAACATTATTGGCCAACATTTGAAAGGTAACAAAAGTGCACTGTAATTCCTTAGCTGATGTCCTGGTTTCAGCTGGGATAGAGT